>JAQIYA010000066.1:0-33562 GCA_034699355.1 Microtritia minima | reverse complement strand
CACTTTTGGCATCAAAAAACAAAATAATGTCTAATTGATAATAAAAAATATGTGAGCGCTATAGACTTCAGTGCGAACGGCTGGCAAAATATTTGTGGCCGTCGGCAGTCTAGAGAGCACCCACTTTGATGGCGGGCCTCATAAGGCTCGCTATCAAATAGGCACCCAATTTTTAACGCATTATTTGCCGAATTTTATTTTAATTATATGGAATAGTAGGCCAGGTATTAGTCATCTTATTTTAGACTTGCATTTAAATGTGTTTTACAATAGAAATATCGGAGGAGTTTTTACACCGCATTATAATTATTATTAGGCGCGACATTGAAAACGAATTTTGGCGCACAATAGAGAGACGACACACTTTCGTTTCGCATGTTTTACGGCTACAAATTTACTTATAATTGGAAAATAACTCTCTCTCTCTCTCGCTCTCCGAGAGAATAGGAGAGATAATTGATTTTTTCCAGGAAAACTCTTTTCCCAAATGGTTAGGCATGACTGGTCTGCCATTTCAATGCTAATCAAATTGCTTATTAATAATTTCTCTAATTTGAAAATGTTTTTTTTATCTTTCAAATCAAAATTTTGAGAAAAAACAAACAAACGGGGAGAGGGAGGGAGGGAGGGAGGGAGGGAGAGAGAGAGAGAGAGAGAGAGGGAGAGAGGGAGAGAGAGACTGTTTAAAACTAATATTTAATTTATTAGTTTCGAAAATTAAATAGACATATAAAAAATGTTTAAAACTCTGAAGGAGACAAGCAATTATCAAGTTGTATGCGTAATACATAAAAGTCTACGCGATTAAAAACAAGCTGAGAAATAAAATAAAATAAAAGTTTACAGTAAATAAAACACGTTTAACGGCATATTGTATATGGATTTATAATCATCCGTTAATACCCTTCAATGATTATAAGCACATAATTAAAGCTGGAAAAAACTTAACGGACAATAAATGTGTGGCACTAATAGTGGTGTCAATATTGATATTTTTCAAATCTCATGCGCTCACGATTCAGATCATTGCGATCGCATTAATCTTTGTTTCGCCCACTATTTCAAGCATTGCTCTGTATTGACAACAGCTTAAGCTCGGATTAGCGATTAGATCTTCAGTTGCTATTGATTTGCATATTATATTTAGAAACAGTTTTCTTAACCCCTTTCAAACGCATTTCTAATTTGCAAATTCAAATCTGAATTTCAACTCAATTACAGGCGGCCGTCAATTAGCGCGCGATCGCACACACAGACAGACACTCACTTTCTCGGAAAGATAGTCACATAACCGCTGCCACCGTTTTCGGTGATCACATTCACGCTGGTCTTGAAATGGCCGTTACTGTTGTCGCAACCGTTATCGACGCCCGACTCGTGGCCGGCGTTGGCGGCGATGTCCGCTTTGCCGCTCAGGCGAATCACGTGAACGTTGTTCGCGGTAACGGTGTTGAGCTCCACACCCGTTTCGGGACCAGTTTTCGTCTCACCGTTCATCTCGCGTGCGCTTCGGGTTCGGGCCAAACGGCGATTACATGGCGTGATCGGCTTTTCGGTGTAAAACGCGGCCAACGCTTGTTGTGAGAGCGGCAGACACTGACACACAATGATAGCTGGTCTCACTTGCAGTCACTGTTAGTCACTCACTGCTTGGCATTAACTGCGATCCGCAGATCGCGATCGCATCGCATTCAAGCAAACTGTGAGAACCAGTTTGAGAGCCGTTTGAGCGCTACAGTGACGACACAACAAAGCTATACAACGAGATGTAAACATGCGTTTGCTTTTTAATTACTAATTAATAATTAGTAATTACTGCTAATAGTATGAGTAGGACTCGTATTTCGTATAATATATACATATGTATGTATAACTGAAAGCGGTAGAGATGGGAGAAGTGTTACGCTTTTGAGAGTTTTATTAATTATAAACTGAAACTTGTAAACTGTAATAAATGTTATTGATTTGAAGTACTCCTAAAATACCTATTATAATACGCGCCCAAATATTAAGCAGACTTTTAAAAATATGCGTGTATTGTTAATATAGTACGCACTCCATGCATAATACGCAGCCTATATTTTTCAATAAATTTAACTTTTTTTCATAGATAATACGCGTATTATAATCGGTATTTTAGGGTAATTGTTTAAATATAAAATAAAAATATATTGATTTTCAATTTGGTTAAAAAAAAGAGTCTGTGATATTTTGAGTTTTCAAAAGTTTTTTTTAACAAATTTTTTTATGAAAGAATATACGATTAAATTTTTACGCAAAATTTCTACTGTTAGTGAAGATTATTTGTTGAATTTATAAATATTTTTTAATAGTTTATATTTTATTTTTTTCATTGTAAAGTTAGATCTCAAACAAATTTTTAGGGAGAATTTTCTCTTATATATAAACCAAGTGTGGACCCCTCTTGAGGGAGGAAAGGAAGACAAGATGTCGCTAAAATAGTACCCATTTTGGTACAAATTTTTGACGATAAATATGTCCTTTAAGTTGAACAAGTTCACCATTACTACAGTAAAGTATTTATTTATATATACGAAGTATATATGAAGTTTGAAGTTTATGAGAATATGAGAATATCAAGTTTTACATTTGGACCAAAAATTATCATCACAACAGTAACTGTTGTTTAACACATAATAAATATTTTTTTGAACACCATTTATTATGTGTTAAACAACAGTAGTGATGATAATTTTTGATCAAAATGTAAAACTTATAGATATTCTATTCTATAGATAAAAGAGATATTCTAATATTTTTAAACAATTCTATAACAATACTTTTTAACATACCTTTAAAAAATTATGTATTAAAGTTAAAGGTATTCGCGACGCGCTTACATGCAAAGTTTAAACAAAATTCTCCCTAACATTATACTGTATGTGACATCTAGTTTTTTGTTAAACAGTGAAAAAAAAATTAAAAATCTCTTTATTTTTTATGAAAATAATTATATGCGATATTAAGAGTATTTGTGCGGCGCTAATGAAATGTTTAATTGTTCGCATAAGTTTTTAACAGTTTTACCTTTTATTTTTTAAATTTGAATAAATGCTAACCGTTGTAAAAATTTAATTGTTGAAAAATTTAAATCATTAGTTTATAAAAGATATAAACGCTCATAACTGTCACAAATATTAAAACTAAACACCGTTTTCCTCATATTGAGAGACACTGAAAGCCGCTATCAATATAACGGTTTAGTTTGTTGAGCCATAGCTGACTAAAAATCATTTTCAATTATGAGAATTTTGTAATAATTACCGCTAAAATGATCGTTTATTTATTTATTTATTTTGATTATTTAGTTTATTAATAACTTTTCGAGCGATATCTAAGTAAACTTTAGACGAGTGACAATCGGGAAGCGCCAGACCAATGGGTCGACCGCTATCACAGCACAGTCTGATGTTCACATCCAACGGCACGTCGCCTAACAGGTCGACATTCAGCTGTCGGGCCAACTCTTTCGCGCCGTCCTTTCCGAATATATGCGTCTCGTGTCCGCAGTGGTCGCACACAAATACGCTCATATTCTGAATCAGACCCAACACCTGCACATTGGTTTTGGCGAACATAGTGGCGCCCCGACGGGCGTCCATTAAGGCTATGTCCTGCGGTGTGCTCACGATTATGGCGCCGCTGATCGGTATGTTTTGGGCGATCGAGAGCTGAGTGTCACCCGTGCCCGGAGGCATGTCTATCACCAGATAATCGAGTGGTCCCCAAACCACTTGTCGCAGCAGTTTCTCGATGGCCGACATCACCATTAGTCCGCGCCAGACCAGAGCCGACTCCTCGTCCACCAGAAATCCCATTGACATGCATTTGATGCCGTAGTTCACCAACGGTTTCATTAAATTTTCTGCTCGTAAATTTAAAAAAAACAAAATAAAACGATAGCCACAAGAATTTCTACACACGTGTCGTACGTTTGTTGAGCTCGGGTTGACCTGAGAGTGACATCATTTTCGGTATCGACGGTCCGAACACGTCGGCGTCGAGAATACCGACCTCATGGCTCTAAATGTTTGCAAAAATGTGGTCACAATTGGTGATCGTTTAGGCGATTGAATACCTGATCGACGAGTTTGAGAGCGACGGCCAGATTGAGAGCGGTGGCAGACTTGCCGACCCCTCCTTTGGCCGACGAGACCACCACCACATGACTCACGCCAGCGATCGGCAATTTTTTCGGTAAACCACGCGACAGTCGGTGATCTATCACTATCTAAAATTATCTCTATTTTTTGTCATATAAAATGTTTTTCAAATAAACAAAATCATTTAAAATGATAAATCATTTTTCGCATACCTTTTCGGATAATAGTCTGAAATGAGCGCCAAATGAGCGCGAAATCCTCAACAGTTGACTCAATTCAAGAATCATCGATAATTAAATAGACGATAATAATAATTAAAATCGTAAAATATATGTTTTATTGAATTGAATTGATGACCAAAAATACAAACAAATAACAAAAAAAAAACAAAAATCCAGTTAAAGAGATTGAACTCGTTGTGTCGATATGTGGCGATAGTGTTGTCGCGATAGGAAATGGAGCGAAATTCAAACTTGCTTTCACTTATGTTAAGAGATTATCTTAACTAAAACAGATCGAAAAACTGTAGATTAATTGTAAATTTTTTAAAAAAGAAAAAAACTAGAAAAATTTTTGAGGAAATTAAGCAAAATATATGAGTTTACTTACTCAATGAATTGTATAATTTCTATTATAATAATATATGAAACATATGTGTTGAAATAAATAAACTTGTATATAATTATTATTAGCGCATATTTTGAAAACAAGATTAGCTGAACTCGTTTTAATTTCGATCAACCATTAGGCATAATAGCTGTTATTTAGTTTAATTTACTATTTTAACTTTCAGACTGTTGTGGAGAAATCGATTCACAACAGATAAATATAACGATTGTAAGTCTCGAATTAGTATTTTCGGCGAACGCACACTAAAAACGCAGAATAATTGTGATGCAATTAAATTAAAACTAATTTGAATTAAATTAATTAAGTGTTGAATGGGTTCGGCATTAGGCGAATAGGCCTTAACTTTAAAAGCGTGAGCACTAAATCGTGAATGATTTCACATAATAGTGACCAAAATAGTCAAAAAATATTGATCGGAGTATTAGAGTTTAAATATTCATAAACTTACCGACAATTTCAACAAAAAGTAAAATGTTTGCAAAATTTGAAAACAAATTAAAGTAAAACATGATTAAAATCATGTAAATTCATAAATTAGAAATAATTTTATATGATTAACAAATAATGATTACAAACTAAAAAATTTAGTTTCATAAAACTAATAACTAACTTTAATTAATTATTCTAATACCAAATTAATTTTACAGTATAATTCTGTAAAATTTTACTTTTAATATAAATTTAGTTTTAATAAATTTAATGATAATATTGAAATATTTGCAAAATCTGTTAAAAGTTTATATAAAATCTTAATCTAAGATTTAAATTATTTACTTTAACTTAAGTGTTAAAAAAATTAATTAATTAATTAGAAATAATGTATTGTAACCGTTGAAATGTTACATAACATTTAGTATTTAAAATATCTATTCTATACAAATAAAAATTTAGATTTAATTTTAAAAATTGTTTTCGTGTCATTTGTATTTCAAGCTAAAATGATGTCTTTATTTATATAGTTGTATATATTCAGGAAAACAAAATTTCATTACGCTAATGAAGTTAAACGCATTTTTAGCAAAATGTAAAAATGTATTCTTACTCTGAATAAATAAACTCGGATTAAATTTAAAATAGCTTTTAACGAAACAATTTGCCAGTAATTAAATTGTCTGCAAACAATGCATTATACAAAACAATGCCATTCGAGTCGAAAGTTTGATAAAAATTTCACTTTATTCAGTGCACAATATTTTATTTGTTATTAAAATTTTTAATACTTTGTTCGGCATTTTTTTTCCGTTGAAAAAAGTCTCATTCAATGAATGCCAATATAAAGATGATGATAGGAAAAATATATTATGGCAAGTGTTGTGCATATGGCGTTAATATATTCTGTTCGCTGATAAAGTTAGTCGACAACAATGGATGCATGAGGCGAAAAATGCAGTTTAATATCCACTCTCTTATAGCAGCGCAATGACATCCACTTTTCACTCAAAAACCTCTTTTGCCAATAAATATGATGATAAGGAGTGCTTATGATTCACTCCGCGCTTTCATTCCTCCGTATCTCTCGAGCGCTTACTTCGCCGACACTCAACTCCATTGAAGGGCTCAATTTTCTCCTTTATAGCACTTTACTTATAATTTTAATTTGTGCAAATCAGCTTTCAATTGGTGTCACTGAAAGCATAAGAGTCAAAACATTGTATTACGCTCTCCTCTCTCTCTCTCTCTCTCTCTCTCTCCAACATTCTTATTGAATACAATAGAAAAGAAGTATAGTTATGGCAGAGCATTGTTAAAAGCCGTTACGAATTTTACATAAAAAAACTAGGATAAGAGAATGCGAAGAATGCATTATCAAAAAGTTCTTTATCTCTGAAATCGTTAAAGATATGAAAATTAAATTGTTTGAAATAAAAGGAGCAGACTTTTATCGATTACGAATAGGCCTTCAATTATGGCTTTTTGCTCTGTTTTCTAAGCATTTATTCTGTATTTTGTATATAAAGAAAAACAATTAATTAATCCGAAGTAATTAAAAGATAGTTTACCATTATATAGTTTTTTTGTCGTTTACTAAATAATTAATTTCAAAAAAATAAAAATAAAAAAATTCATTCGTTTATTTTATCGTGTGTTCATAAAATTTTCTCATTCAGACAACTACACACCATTTAGACGCCAAAATTTATTTAAATTTCTTTCTCTATATTTAGTCTTGTTTTTTATCATTTGTACATGTTTTTTATTGTTGACAATGTCTGCTTTATTTACTGCATTTTTAGTCGGAGTTTTTAATCTCATTGAATTGAAATGTGACCCTTTGGATGCACTGAAAGGAGAAAAATAAGTTTTGTCAGAAAATCACTAAATTGAACAAAATATAAAAAAAGCTCATGTTTTATTGAAAACTCAAAAACAAACTATTCATATGTATTGCATTGGTTTGAATAAGAAAGAAAAGACAAACCATCAAAAATATCATAGCCTTAAATAAAATAGTTTTAAATAACATTTTTAGCTGAATTTTTAATCATATTTTATTTTTTAAAATTTATATTTCATAAAAAAATTTAAAAATTTTAAAATTCATATTTCATAAGAATTTTAAGTTTATTGCTATAAATTTAAAAATTGATCCCATAATACATACTTCAATAATTTTACATTAAAATAAATTATAATAAGATTTTAGTATTTAAGAAAATACATGTAATATTAAAATATTATAATCGCAGTTTTAGATTCTTATACTAGGATTAACAAATAATTTAGAATAATAAATAGTTAAAGATATATTATAGATTAATATTTTTAATAAAAAAATAGATTTTTAGTTTTATATTTAGTATTTATTATCGTTGAATGCTTGTTAAAATTTTAAAACTTATTATTTTAAAATTAAGAATTTATTTAATATGGTATTCAACAAATACAAAATTAAAGAATTGATGAGAGAATTAAGTCTTATCTAATATACATTAATATTTATAATTATAATTATAATAAAAAAATACAATTCAGACGTAAAAGTTAAATTTTAAAGTTGATAATTATTTAACTTTAAATATCATACATGCTCTGCATGTAATGTATGTTATCATCATTTATAATAAATTAAATTTAAAAGCAACATTTATTATGTATACGCTAAATAAGTAAATTTAGATAATTTAATTTAAACACATACAGTATGTGCAGTATATTTTCTGTATTGTAAATTTATATAGTAAAGAGTTTTACTTAAATTTTTCTTTATTGAATTTCACGTTTTAAGTTTTCTTTCTCTTAAGATATTTGTCAAACCAAAGCTTTTAAGTTAAACTAAACTCTTAAGAGATAGAATAAAATATCTGGTGTAGCATTATTGGTGTATAGTCTCAAATATTTTGCTTTAGAGGTTGGAAAAAACAACAGCTTAGGTTATGTGTGCCGTAATAGATATTTTCTTAGCGAGTCATGCTATAGTGTATATATTTATACATCTAAAGCATCGAATGCTAAATTCAATGTAAAAAAATTCACTTCAATACGAGATCAAAAAGAAACGAAAAGTGTATAAAGAAATATAGAGTAATAAAGAAAAACTATATTTTAGAAATTCATCAATTTTGAGCAGTGAAACAACTCATGCCTAAAGTTTCAGTTAGTTATCTGTATTCATATTTGTTATTATTTGTCTTTTCACTCTTAAAATAATATTTAATTTTTTTTACCAATAATTTTCAAGCATTAAACTTAAAAACTAATTAACATCGATATTGATAAATGATAAATAGGTTTTATTTTTTAAAAATTGTGCACAATTATAATTACGAATTAAACATATTAACTAAAATCTAAATTCCTTATACTTGTGTAAATAATATTCGATTGAATCTAAACTTAAGTAAGCACTATATTTTTTATAATATAGTTTTCATTTAAAATTTCTCCACTAAATTAAAGGCTTGATCAACAGTTCGCAGCTTCCACTCGATCACACCCGACCTATTCATCGTTAGTTTTTGTCCCCTTAAGTTCATGAGATATATTAAATTCGTTTATAAGGCAAAATCGATCAAAATTTATATTATATATTGAATCGTACTCTTTTTTTTCTCTACTAAATCGAGAGTAGAATTGCGAAAATCGACGAAATTTTGAATGAATGTGTGTATCGATGAGCAAACTTGAAGGTTTAACTTTTTCGCAAATCGATTTCTTTTTTATTTCGTTTCTGTCAAAACTATATAAAAAAATGTATTCAAAATTTTATTTTTAAATCACAATATATAAATTTATAAATATATATATTTAGATGATATACACTTATATTAAAAATCACGCTAAAAATTATGGAAAAAAATTGAATTAATGACATGTATTTGAAAGAAAATAATTATTTACTTTCAACTAATTCTGTACAAAAAATTATACAGAAATGGATCAAAAAAATTTTTAAAAATGCTCACTCGTTAGTGCTGTTTATTAAAACATGCTTTAATTTGGCGAATGGTATAAATTAAATTTATTTCTCTGCAAACGCTAAGTTGATTTCAAAATTATTTTCTGAATCCAATTGCAAAGGAGTGCTAATTTTTCCGCTTTGAATTTCCATAATTTGTTTTCAATTTTAAGTTCAAACACGAGAATGCAATTCACAATTGCTAACAAATTCGGCAAAGAAATCAATTCCTGATTTGAAGAGTGTGTGCTCGACGACAGCTAACGGCGAGGGGAAAAAGTTTTTTATGCTTATCACGTTTTATTTTCAATGATTCCGATAATGATTCGGTGCTCGTCGACCACTTTACACGAATTGCGAGTGCTCTTCAAACGGGAGAAAAAGTTTGTCTGAAATTAATTGACACATTATTTCGTCAGCTTCAATAAAAAAAAATATGGAGAGAGAGAGAGAGAGAGGAAAGTTATTTGATAGTTATTGAATTAAAAGCAAATGACAAAAATGTGAAGATATTTTGTCCCCAAGCACTGATGTCCACACACAGTTCTTGGTATCGTAGTCACAAGAATTGCGTTTGGACAATCACAGCTTGGAACTCGAAGCTCACCCCAACATTACGGAATAGATTCATTTAGTTATTAATGTATGTTTGATTTGATTTCATATACCGCACTGACTCGCATAATGATTTTGATCTGACCCAAGCAGACACCTAATGGAAAGAAAAATGGACACAAGTATTCATTTCTTTTCTTTCTGTCTTTCTTTATTTATTTTTTGTTTCTGTTTCGCTCGAGACAGCAGTCAAAATGTCACATTCAGACTGATTTGCCTCTCATATGCTATTCAGATAACCGGAAGAGAGAGCGAGAGAGAGAGCGAGTTAGAGTTATCTGTTATCTGTTTCATTGTGCTAATAGAAATAAAGAGCGGCGCATAAATAAGTTAGCTTTGAGTGCAATGAACACACCATTAATCAAGTCTGTTTCTTCGCCTCACCACTCCATTCAGGCCTGTATCGCAATTTCGCTGTGCAATTGCAGATAAAGGTTAAGGCGAGCGCTATCTAAGTCTTTACCAGCGCTTATGAGTTATAGTATTTTGCTTTATACGCATTTATACACAGCCGAGTGTTCGCGTGTGTATCGTATCATAAATTACTTATATAAAGATATGCAAATTATTTGTGAATGATTGTATATCAAGTATGAAAATTTTTTTTGATGACTGAAGACTTGAGGAACGGATGGTTTTATTTAATAGAAAATAAGTTATTTAGATATAACTCATGCAATATGACGCCAAACATTATTTGGCGGTATTTCGAAGTTCGACCCAAAAAATTGCATTTATTTTAATATTTTAGCTTTTATTTTGTTCAAAATAGACTTCTCGTCGAAACTACTTATTTGAAAATATATTGCTTATATCATAATAATGAGTTTTTTCTTATCGCCAAGAATTTAATTTTAGCATTTTTTCTTATGGTTGATGTTCGCCGTTCGTAATGTCTGTTATGCTATTATTTATGAAAATACATCGTTTAAGCGTAATATCAATCATTTTTTATGTTGATTTTTTTTATTTTATAAAATATCACTTCTTAATATAATTAATTTTAAAATATTATTGATATAAATAATTTATGACATATTATTGACGTAAATTTAGTATTTTAAATACAAGATTAAAAAAACATTAATAAATCTAAAATTATATATACAGATATAAAATTATGTATATTAACAATTAAAATTGCATTAATTAAAAATATTAGCACTTAATATTCTAATATATTTATTACGATAATAATTGCTTATAAAAAAATAAATATGGCTAAGACTCGAAAGATTTTTCAAAAACATAATTATATCTCAATCTAGATTCGAACTCTGCAGCTTTAGCTCGGAATAATTTCATTTTTTTAGGTTAATTTTAAATAAATCTTTAACAAACAAAATTTTCTGCTGTTTAAAAGTTATTTAAAATTTCTAAATTTGATTTTTGCTGATGGACCTTATAAATACATAGATACTAAGTATACATAGATATATTAAATGTAACCGATTTAAAGATAAAAGGATGCTGAGAACAGTGCGCAATATCTGTCTGCCGACAGAAACATAATTTTCGTGTTATAAGTGTTCTATGAAACTAAACTCATAAAAAAATATTTATTTAGCATTATTTTCAGTTGAAGCGAGTGTATGAGGAAATATATATTTTGCCGCAAACCAACAGAGTATAACCAACAATAAATAGGAAATTTTATTCTTGCAATCAATTATGAATATCTAGACTTACAATTGTATTTTTCTTTCATACGAATTATTTTTTTATCAAATAAACCTAATTTTATTTTAATAGCAAGTTTTCAAACATAAAAGAATAATACTTATTCTTTACAGAATATTACTAAGATATGTGAATCACTAATGATGAAAGAATAAGAATAACTAATGCAAAACAAGGCATATAATCCCACAAATATTATCTATGGTTTCAGAATATAATTGCAAATATTCTTCATTCTAAGGCGCATAAGAGTCGTTAAACTTATGATACCAACACAAACCAAATGATGATATTGTATAGAAGTTTTATTATATTTTTTTGAATATTTGTATAACTTTACGACTATATTTCATTCTTTTATTTCCTTATAAATAACTGATTTTGCCTTAAAAGTAATTCACATAAATTTGAAGTTGAATTGTCTGTGCGTTTGAGCTATAAATATCTGAAAATTTTGTTCATTCAATTATCAGTTAATAAATTATACAATTAATGACAACTAAATTTGTGTGATTTTAGGAAATGCAAAATAATTTTTAAAAATTTTTAATATGAAATATAAGTCAGTTTATTAGCAGTTCTTATTTGTAATACGGTTGACAACATTTCTTATACAATAACTTAATGCGCTATTATTAATATTTAAAAATTTCATTGTAATATAAACAAATTTTTTATTTTGAATGAAACTTGTTTTCGAAGCAATTTAAGTTATAATAGACATAAAAGACATAAATGTCTGACGAGAAAAAGCTTTAAAAACAAATTACTTTAATTTATGTAAGTTTATTTAAAATTTACCTAAATTTGTGTTCATTTAAAATTAATGCCTATAATAAATATATTTTTTTTTAATTTGTCAAGAAATGCATTTTGTCTCTTTGCGAAACTTAAGTAATTTAGTTATAAAATTTGCTAATATAAGTGATTTAATAGTAATAAAAAAGTTATAAAACTAGAGACACGATCCTCGAGTTAAACAAATAAAAGCTGAAAGATTCGCTTCGCAATGACTTTTAATTAAAACATTATTCCTTTCCATGATTTTTATGCTAATTATAATTTTAGAATTAGATTTTCAATCTTAAAATATTTTAGTTAAACATTTATTCTTCACTTTAATTTTTTTTAAAGAAAATTTCGATTTAGAGGATGATTCCGAGCGAAAATGAAATATTACATGACATCAATTTTTCTCAGCCTCTGGACAAACACATTCTTACTCGACTGACAAAATCTTGTAAATCTAATACTTTTTCAAAACATAGTCTAAATACTATTGTACGCATCTTATTGATCACTCTTAGAAAAATAAGTTCTAACTATTATGAAACTTAATTACCAAATATAAGTCATGAAAGTTACCATAAGTTTTCAGACTATAGCGTAAATAACTTCATTTAACAACAGAATTAGTTATATTCATAATTTCCAACTTATTCATTAAAACACATCTAAGTTTAAATAACACATTATTTATATAAATTTATAGATTTATTAAATTTTTAAATTATTGTAATATTTAATCATTAATTATAAAGTTATCTTACAATTATATTGTATTTTAAAAGTATATAAACAGAATCATTATCGTATACCCAATAGATGTCTAATTTAAAATTTGTTAATAGATTAAATTAACAAAATAAAAAATAACGACCTTAAATGCATTTAACGTGTTTGCCTTGTTTAAGCAATTCTCAAGCGTATTAAAAACAATTTTAAATTTAAAATGGATTACTCGCGACATTTTATGGCAAACAAATTTTTATTTGTTCGGAAATTTTAAAACAATATTGATCTATAAATAATTCACTTAATTATACTGCAATAGCTATATATAAATATACTCCGTATGACAACATATTAAATAAGCATTTTAAATAAATAACAATTTATTCGCAAAATGCTATTAATAGAAGCATTAACTCTTAAAATACAATAAAATTTTTACTTATCTACAGTTTACCAGCGTTTGTGACACACAGATCAGCGATTTGTTTGACATTTCGATCGCTAATTATAAGCAAACTTTTTCAAAAACTTTAAAATTTTAAGTTCTTTGATTTAATGCAAAGTGTTTAATATGCAAACTTATTATGAGAGAGAAAAACTAACAAAATATATATATAAGCAGTTAATGCGAAATCGAATTTTTAAAGAATTAGTAATTTAGTTTCAAATTGCGATAGCATTTGTTTATGTTTAATATTTTGTTACTCCAATATACAGCTGCTATGAAAACACAAAATTCTATTCTGAAAACACTATTGAATATCAAAGCGTATTTATATTCAAATATACGCATAAATTTATATTAATTATTTCATTAAATATTGCGACACTCGTTAGTGAATAATTCTCAAAATATTTCCATAAATAAAAGCCAATAACATACAAATAAATGCACACAAAGCCTAAAAAGCAAAGGGTCGCGATTCGGATTGCGAATGGTATGCGAGATCGCTTTACGCGGCAGCGAATGCCGATTAAATGGAGGATTATGTGAGCTCAACGTAAAAGTTTTAAACTATTTAAGTAAAGCTGTAAATTATACAGCGCTAAAACTAATTTGACGTCCAATGGCACCTATAATTACAGCATTTAGATCTCATCCAAACGCATGAGTATATGAGTATACGCTGCGTAACTATATATCCTATATTTTACTGTTAGGGTTCTTCGTTTAAGGTTAGTAAACCGAATTTGAACAACTAATTTCGGTCAAACGAGACTTTCTTGACTCACAGAATTTAATCCAAAATTTCATTTACTAAGACTTACTTTTATTTTTATTTTTATTTTTATTTCGCGGTTCACTAAACTTGAGATATAAAAATTTCATATCATTCTATAATAGTATAAGTGCGCAAGAGGTACAAACTTAACTTTATAATAAATTTTTGAATAAAATTATGGAATAAAATTAATTACAATTACAAGCAAATTAACTTTTTTTTATCGTATCTGAATATTTTAGACATAATTATTTAATAAATTAATTGTTGATAAATTTTCATGCGAGCGCCGATATTCATGATGTTATTAAATGTTTTAGTCTATTCGGTTTGGACTGAATTTGAGCGCCGAATTTATTTTTGCTCAGAGCTGACCGAAAGCAAAGAATCCTAATTATAGCGTAACCTACGCTATAATAGTCAATCAGAAGACACTCAGTCAGCTCTTACAACAATATCGATTCATTGAATCAGTTCTCTTTAATAACAAAAATTCATTTCAGAGAATAAGCTCGTGTTTTGCAATAAAATCACAACTTGCCTAACAAATGATAAATATGTGATGTCAAACATACGTGGTTTAGTATATTATGTAAGAATTTGAATTGTTGTAAATTCATGGCGAGATAAGAGTGTGCGGAAAATTGTTATATATGTTCAACATTATAAGAGCCATGTTTTTATATTACATAACAATTTAAGTTATAAGAAATATAAAGTTTGATTATATTTGAATATATATCATATTTTTCAATTAATTAATTTTCGATTAATTTTCGATTAATTTTAGTTTAATTCATTATTGATTATAGAATGTGGTCCTTCATAGTACTCAAATATTTATGTTATTTATAAAATATATCAGTAGAAATAAAGTTAATTTAATAATATTGACTTATAAGTAGAAAATTTTAAAAAATGTATTGATAAAAAGGTTAAACATATGCGCACTAAAGCTTATTTACATGCATATAATAATTAAGCCGTGGATGTTTTAGTTAATACCGACTTATATTTTTTTGTTTTGGTCAAATAAATCTCAAGCAAAAAAAATCAACACTTTAACGCTTAATATTTTTCAGTTTAAAAATTATTTTACATTTATTCTCTAAAAAACAGAATTGTTGATTCTATTGATGCCACCAAAAAACGGAAACTCCTTAGTCTATGCGGATCTGCATTACGAAAAACTGCTTCATTTATTTAACGAAAATATGGCCGCATTAATACTTAATTAAATTATTAATGTATTAAATGCAAAACAAATGCAATATGAATTACTCGCCTCTCGGTATGACAAGCATTACTAACTGCTGGTACGAGAAGAGGCAAAAACGAGTGATACATAATGCCTGCGCTATTAGTTCTACTTTATTGGCGTCGGGTATGGATATCATACACGAGAGGCATTTCGAAAATGAAACATCTGTACGAATAAAACTAACAATTGATTTCGATGGCGGAAACTAAGCCCCAAAAGGGAGCGCGAGAATTCTCGCTTACAAGTGTCTAATGTAATGATAACTGATCCGAACATTATTCTGTCTGCTGAAGAGATGGCCGCCCTGTCTAATCAACTATTTTAGTAACTGGGGATCAAAATAATCTTTTTTTGTTTTGTTTTTTTTGCTTTGCATAAGTTAATAAGTTTTTCTATAAGTTAGATTTGAAATAATTGTTAATGAGTTTGAGATTATGATGAGATAGATTTTATTTTATTTTATTATAAATCATGATTTTAAATGAGTAAAATTCATAGAATTTAAATATTAATATTAAAGTAATTATAAATTTTGGTTTTCGAGCGCAAAATGCGAAAAATAATTAATATTTTTTTTGAATATGAACTCAAAAATGAAGTTTAGATAAGCGTAATATTAAGTAAAGCAATGGTAATAATAATATTTGTGCTCATCTATTCATATCCTCCATAATAATGGCATTTTGTTGGCTGAATTGACAGCACACATAATCATGAATGAAATGATGAACTTGATATCGCATCTGAGTATAAGCTAAATAAATATCTGTATCTCTAGTGAAAGAAGAAGAAGAAGAAGAAGAAGAAGAAGAAAATAAGTAAATGAATAGAAGTTAACTCAGACCTTAATTCAAGCAAAGATATTCTTACATTTCTATTTTTTTGTGAGGCTCATAGAGGAAAAAAATATAGTCCATTACTGGTATATTTTATTGATATATATCCATCACTCTGTTAGTTGTTATTTTCAGTGTTTGAGAAAACCTATTGAGAGTCGTTTATCTAACATAAGAGTATTGTTTGTTTTTTATTTTCATTAAATAAATGTAAATGTAAATCTAATTTTAATGATATAGTTAAACAATAATTTTAAATAATTTTCTCGTTTTATTCTAAATAAATAAATAAATAAATAAATGATGAAAATCACAAAAAGCAAAATTATTTGGTATGTTTTGCAGGCAAAAAACGCAGCTAAAGGTAAATACAGCTCTACGACAAGATTACGCAAGACTCGCATATAAGCCAATTATTTAGTAAATAGCAAATACACAAAACTTCTTAAACGCAATCTACAGCAGTGTAGACGCAATATTATGAGCTCTTAAGACAAAATTCATGTAAAGCCGCGGGAAGCGGAAAGTTTGTGTGCAACGCATTAGATTTAAGTTGGATTTTTGCTCATTTAATCAATAAATTCTCATTGGATTTAATGACTCTCGTTAAGCATAAACTCATTTTTTCCGCTATTATTTGAACTGAAAAATGTTGTTTTCTTTTTTGCTTAATTATTTTTAAAAATTGGTTGACTTGAGTTTCATATAATTTTATAATTAAATATTTAGAAATGGAATATTTTTAATAAATATTTTATTTTGTCTCTAAGTTTTCTAAATTTAAATGAAAATACTTTTATTTCTATTGAAAATTAAATCATTATTATTTAAAAAAATTTAATAATTTTATTATAACAAAAAATATTTGAATTCATCGAATATGTTTGTCATAATTAATAAAATATTTTAAAACTATTTTCGTCGCTTTTAATAAAATGCAAATTACTTTCTAAAAGAATATATAATATTCAGTGCATTAAAGCATAGCATAGACGCCATAATTTATCAGTCAATTACAGTGCGATGAAAGTGAAAATTCAGAAAGAATTCGATAGCATTTCATTCTTAACTCACAAGTTTTCTTAATTAAATTATTATTTTTTCTTTAATAATATAAGGTTAAAATTCATAAATTTTATTTATCAAAGAAAAAGAAAAATTAACAATAAAGCATAGTCTAGTTTGGTTTGAGTCAAAATATAATTAAAGAAAAACGGTGTGAACTTTCAAAGTGAAAAATGATGGAATCAAATTTTTTTGCTCTTACTCTCCAACCATCAGAATATACTCTATTTGATCATTAGTTTAAGCAGAACTGACAAATAATTCTCTCACTCACTCTCTTCCTCTCTCTCTCTCTCTCTCTCTCTCTCTCTCTCTCTCCCTCTCAGTTGACTACACCGCTCAACTCATTTCATTCTTTCTCTCAAAATGAAAAGAAATTTCTTCCTTAAATTCTATAACAAGCGCATCAATTGAAAGAGTGTTAAGGAACTGGATATAAGAAAAAGAAAGAAAGAGAGTTAAAGACAGAGAGAGACGAATTTTGAGGGATGAGTGCTTGTTAGCGACTAAATGTGAAATTTAGAGTTGTGTGAGATTTCTTTCCTCTCTAAAAGTTACTATCATCCGATCCTTTGACTTATAAGTCTGGCGTTTACGCCTTCACCGAAATCATGTTATTTGGGAATACGAAGGAATACAACTGGAAATGCGGAGAATTGCTTATGAATTGCTTATGCATCTAATGTGACGAGTCTTATATTAAAAGCACGAAATATCTCTCGAATTTTCATAATTGGAGAGTACTTTAAGTTTAAAAGTTAACTTCATATATTTAATGTGATTAAATCAATGTTCAAAGAGAATATTCTCTCATGTAATTCACGTGTCGATACTTTTTCACTAAAAAAGAAAGACAAGTAGCCGTCAAATTCTATTTTTAAAGTCAAAGTTATTGCTAAATCTGACCATAAAGACACGTATATTTACAAATGTGGGCGAATTTCCACGTATGGCAAAATATTCTAATATTGTTTAAATAATAAATTCTAAATCTATATAACTTATTAAAAATAATTGTGTGTGTGTGTGTGTGTGTGTGTAAGTGTGTGAGTTTCCAACAATAGTTTTATTGTTAACTTATTAAAACTTAATTTTATAACTTGATTTTTATTGCAATTATTAAAACAATATAGTTCGTGTGTGTTTGTATGTGTGAGTGAGTTTCCAACAATGCTATTTTATTATTGCGTTAAATTTTTAAAATAATTATTATAAATATTTTTTTAAAATAAAGTAAATAACGGTCTTTAATTTTAATTGTTGTTTAAATTTAATAAAAGGCATTATATAACAATGATATTAGAGAGAATTATGTGGCGAAGCAATTGGGTATGGCTAGTATAAAAATAATAAAATTGATAACAATGCTTTATAAACGAGAGCAATGAGCGAGCGAGTGAGTGAGTAAGAGAGAGAGAGAGAGAGAGAGAGAAGTGAGAGACTAATTAAATATACGTCTTAAACTTTTTTAATAAATATATTTTCATAAACTGATTCAAAAAGTGTCAAATCGATTAGCAGAGTGTCATCAGATTTGAAAATTTACAGTCTGTAAATTGCAGAAATATAAAGCAAATCACAAACTAAGGTGTAGTGGAAAATAAAAGTTCACAACAAAATAAGGTTTCCAATGATTAGTGCGCTAATATACGGGTATATATATATTGTTGAGTTCTATTGATTTATTGAATTCAAAGAAGTTGTTTAGATTTGCTATGATTTCCAAAATAAATTAAAAACTATTTAAAAGAGTTTTGCAGTTTATTTGTTTAAAATGCGTTTTTGACAATTTGATGTTTTATTTTAAAAAAGTAATTATTAAACAAATTATATATATTATTATGTAAAATATATATTATATATTATTATACAAATACAATAGAATACAAGAAATATATGAATTTATAGAATATAAGAAAATGAATATTACTTCAACCAAAAAATATTAATTCAGTTCAGATTAATAAGAATTTTTCAACAAAAAAAATTCAATTTGTGAAAATAAATAATTGATAAGTGTTAAGGAAATATATAACAGAAGATAATAATACATGTATTTTTCCTAATATTATAAATATAAACTTTAAGCTATATATTATTCTCAATTATTTTGCATAAGATTTTAACATTTAATAAATTTCATAAATTTAATAAACCTGCCCAACACTTATAATGACAATTTTTGAATTTCCGTTATATAAATAGAACCATTAGAATTTGAATTTTTTAAAAAAATCAATAATATTGCTATTTATATAATGTTTAGCATAATATTGAATCGCGTTTAACCCTAACGTCAACTCTATTGATAATAATACTATGAATTATCGTATATTATCATATCTTAATTTTTAGTAAATTTCCCCACTTTAACGAGAATATTTCAAAATTACGCGCTGTTTTAAAACCATAAGAAGTTCAGTCAAACATTTTTAATCAGTCGAACTAAATTTACGCAAAATAAAAGACTTAAGCACATCAATAATTAATGTAATTGTTGCCACATTTACCTGTTGCTGGTGCTTACTGTAACATAAATATTGAAACATTAAAATTTTCAATCTATGTTAATGTGAGCTTTAAATAATAATTTTTAAACTTTAATTAATATAATCAACTCATAATAGTTGATAGTTGGGAATCAATGTTTTCGGTGTTTGTGACTAATTTAACTGTAAATATTAATAGCTCATTAAATATTTCGGATGGAATTTTATAAATTAAACATAAATATTTATAATCATAATTTATGATTGTGTGCAAAATCAGCTCAATATAATGGTCATTCTTGTTTTTAGCGAGAATTTTCTCTCATAAAAACTTCTCTTATAAAATTGACATGTCCACCCCCCCCCCCCCCCCCCCCCCCCGAAAGAGGAAAGGAACGAAAGCGCCGACAAAATAGGACCCATTTTGTTACACATTTTGGCGCCAGACATTTCCTTTAAGTTAGACAAGTTGACCAGTTTTAGTACCGGAATGTATGCTAATAGTAAGCTTATAATTAAGTATCGTTAAAGGGATAGTTTTAATGTTTTTAAAATTTTCTATAACAATACTTTTTGCAACTAAAAAATTTAAATAGCGAAGCGAAGCGCTTACATATAATGTTTAAAGAAAATTCTCCCAAACATTATATGTCACATTAAGTTTTTTGTTAAAATTGACAGGTTTTATAATATGATATTCATAATAAATATTTATAAACGCAAAATCCACTAAAATAAATATGAATAGATTTAACATGTTTGGTCAAAAAAATGCATCTATTTTTAACGTGAGATTTTGGAAAATTTATTATATTAAAACGGTTTTGAGAACTGTCTTATATCTTTCATAAAATTCAAAATAAGTTAATCGGATTTTTAATATATTTAATCTTTTTTTTATAAATATTTTTAAAGCAATAATTGACTTTTTTTCTATTTTTAATATTAGAAGAATATAACGATGAAAATATCACAAAAGAAATTCTTAATATTAATAAAAATATATTTATAAATAAAACATTTATCTCGTTTTTATAGCCAAAAACACAATAGATTGCCAATAGTTTTCAAGTTTCGAAAGTATTTCCGCGAGTTTATTATAAATTTTAAACAAAAACTTATTCCCAAAAAACTTAATCAATACTTTTGCAAAACGTTTTACATGTGATAAATACATGTCTATACAGTGAATGCATTTTCAAAATCACTTGATTTTGATTAATAAATACCAAACAAACAACTAAATTAAAAAAAACTCAATTAAGTTTAAAAATCACACAACTTATTGAATAGCATATTAAAACTGATCGCATATGCAAACAAATTAGTTTAAAAAAGTATATACAAACGAATCATAATAATAATTATAAAAAATTAGTTTATGCGAAGATTTTCAATAATTTCAAACGAATATCGTACTCACCCATAGTTTCGGTCACAGTCGGGCTTTCCTTTAATCAATTTAATCATTTATTGACTGACGAAACGACGAAATATTTCTCTCGAGAATATCGCGTGAATAATGCATTTCTGTGTTATTCTTCTGTTTATTACAAAAAATAAACAATTATTATATAAATCGCTTAATTATTCGCATTCAAATCTATATTTAAGCGGAAAAGAAAATTTCCCAAATTTCTAATAGAAATTTTACCATAAAAAGGCGAATTTCGAAAGAATACGCGAAATTCTTGTCGATATTTATAAAGAATTTGGTGACTGTAATGCTGCCAACAATATCGCAGGCAATAGCGTCGGACGCGCGCGCACACACGCCAGCGCGCACTCGCCTCTCGATCATCAACTCAGCGAATTTTCTTTATTTAATAAAAATTACCAGAAAATTGTTATCCATTTTTTTAAATAACATAACAATTGTTTGAATAATAGTAGATAATTCAAAATTTGTCTAAAATGCTTGTATCTATGAATATAAAATTAGTAATGATAATTAAAATTATTATTAATATTATTGTTATAATTACCCTATTTTTGGCCCCTGTTATCGGTTTTAGAAAAGTTTCTTTTATCCATTTAATTAAAACCAATTTTGTTCGTTCCTATAAAAAGTGTCCATCGTTTACGTTTAGTAATCGAATTTGATCGCCGATTTTTAAAATATTAATAAGATTTTCTTCTTTGGCAGAATTTGATCTCCGATTTTATTTTTTTTTCCAAAAAACTAATATTTTTTTAAAAAATTTAATTATGCGTGTCATTCTATTAGTAACATAATTATTAAAGCCATTAATAAAGTTAACATAATTATTAAATTTAGTATCAATTTTTTTAAACTAATAAATTATTTTAATTATTTTAGTTAAAAAAAATTAACTCAATTAAAACAGTGAAAATTGATTTAAAAATATTGCCGAACTATTTCGATCTACACTGAACTCATCATAAGAGCATAATGTTTAAAATGATGTTTACAAATGAATCAAAGTAATAATTTATTAAAGGTTTTACATAAATAAAGTAATAATAAAATTTACTTAAAGGATTTCAGAAAATTATGCCATACAGTTAATTAAGTTATTTTAATGTTCATACATCATTCAAGATTTGATAATGTTCATACATTATCAAATCTTGCCTAATCTAATCCATTATATTTGTCTTTTCTAAGTAGATTTGATGCCAGTCATGACTTAATTGATTAATTACAAGCAATAAAATTACACCACTAATCATTCATTATGTAAATTAATTTATAAGATAAAGTGATTAAACAATACAATTATTATTGTTTGTTCAAATTATAAATTAAAATTAATTTCGTCATTGTGTTTGAACTTGATTTCGCGAACTGTATTACAAATAAATTCATTTTTAATTAAGTTATATATTTTATTTAATTTTTATCAATTTTAAAAATGGTTTTTTTTTCGAAGAAACTTTTCATCGATTATTGAATTTTTTCCTGTACTAAATTGAACTAAATTGCTGGACTTTCTATAACTCTATAAAATCATTGCGAATAATGAAAGGGTAAATGTATATCTGGTGATAAGTAATCTTAATTCAATATAACGTACTGGAAAACCAATACTAGTCAAATGATTCGCGGATAATATTATCGATAAATACAATATAAAATAAAATAAATTCAAATTAAATGTTGAAATTACTCTGAATTTATCTAATCTTCACTTAATAAACGTATGAACAAAAAATTTGATAAATTCTGAGAAAGAGTTTGTCAGCAATGTTTGGCAAAGAAAAATATTAAATGAATCGCTAAAGAAATTCGATTCCAAGCGACAGATCAAATGCAAATATGCGATCAAGAATTGGAAGCAGAAGAATATGGTGAGCGACGCAAAACACCATTATTTAATTAGAAGGCAAGACGAAAAAATGCATAGTTTCTCACCGGGAATACAGGCGAAAACATTCGGTACATTAAATGAATAGCAATACATCATAGAGCGGAGGCAATAATGAATAGTGTCAGATGGAGAACAACGGCGCAGCCATATAGAGATTATCATCGCGGCTCAGCTGAGACTGGCCTGGCATTGGCTGTCCAACCAAATCGATGGCACCGAATGACGAGCACTCGATTCGAAACACATCCAAAGCAATATTATTGTTCGGCTCAACGATAAATAACCTCTGGGAGACTCTCTCTCTCTCTCTCTCTCTCTCTTAGTTGCTTCTCATTTAATTTCCTTCTCAAAGACCGGTCATTTTTCTATTAGGATTTTCTTGCATAGCGAACGAACCGAAATGAATGAGATTCGGATATATGGCGGTCGACGGAGAGACCAGTTATAGCCACTCTCGACCTCATCAATAGCGCAGTTATTGATATTACATTTTGCAGCATAAAAATTAGTACGTTTAGGAATTCTCATTTAGTCTTGAATGATGAGGAATAAGAATATTTTCTCTAAGCGTCTAATACTTAGTTTGGTTCGCGTCTTACGCACAGAACATTCTTTAGCCTATAAACGCTAAATTCTTCGCTTAACTGCTCTTTACTAAGATCTTCAAAATTATTTATTTTTATTTTTTATTTCAATTAAATTGACTCGCGTTTGCGTTTGAGTTATGGATCAACTCGTTTGCCAGTATTTTTAAAACAAATAAAATAAAATGTAATTAATATAAACTGCAATTATTTTTATACCCAAATCTATTTTATTATTATTATTATAAATTTTCACTCTAAATTAACTCTACATAATTAAGATTATTTTAATTAATTAAGGTTTAAAAAAATTAAATTTGACTTATAAATTGTCAGCTCTAGTAAATTGATTAATAAATTATAGCGCACGTATAAGCAAACAAATTCTGCACAAACTTAAAGCAGAAATGTATAACATTTCTATAATTTTTTGTTTATTTTGTGATTATTTGCATAAAAATAAATTTAGTTAATTATTATGCACTATATATTCTTAATGATACGAGAAGAGTGACGATTTTCAAATGCATACATTTTTTAAGCAAATGCACAAACATTTTTAATGATTTTGCGAACTAATTTTTACTTCAGTTTAAAAAAATAATTTACTTAAAATATCGTGTGATTTATTAATATACAAAAATAAATTTTAAATTAATCTTTTTCTGGATTTCTATAAAATGTATTTTTAAAACTTCAAACGCTTATCTCAATCTTTTAATTGTTTAGTTTTTATTTTTATACGCCGCTAAGTTTTCCTATCTTATACTGTTCTGCAGCGCAATTATTATTATTTTTTCGACTATTCTTTTGATGACATTTGAGAGCTGGACAGCGAAATCAGGAAAAGCGAGAATCGATATTTAAGGCTAAAGCATAAACAAAACGGATAGCAATGGAATGCCTCAGTATTGCTCTGCTCTCTCTTCAGTTATACAACAATATAAGTAAACATAAAGCGCTTATTGAAGTAATTCGCGTGCGCTGTCCGTAGAGTCGGCTGAGCTTGAGATGGAAAACTTTTACGAGATTTATTTGCCTAAATTAGTGTCAGCTTAAGTCACATTTATAAGTCTTGGCGTCTATTTTTTCGTGCAGAAATTGCGCGCAAATCAATAAGGAATTGATTGACTGATTGATTGCCGGATCGATCTCGACTCGCAGTCAAGTGATTGCGTTCAATGATTTGCATTTAACTAGTTATAACTTATTACTAGTTATATAACAATCGTAACGCATTCAGTCAAGAGACAAACGCTGACTGCGATGAATAGTAATGAAATGAAAGGACACTCACAGCTGGCACTCACTCTTCGTCGAGTTGGTCTAAATGTTGTAAAGTCTAAATTATACACAAATGCGTCTCATCTTAAATAAATACGTTATGATAGTTTATATAATTAGACAGAAATATTAATTTGACACAATAGAAATGTATATACACTGAGTTGTAATGTAATATTCAATGGTTTTTAATAATTTATAGTAAATTAAATGTAAAAAATGGAATATAAAAATTACTTAATCAAACTTTGATACTTTGATAACTTTTACATATTTAACTTTTACTTATAATTTAAAAAGTATTATTAATGACAAAATTTTGAAAATTTAACATTATTTTTGTAATATTTTACTAACAGTTAAAAATAACGTGCTAAACATCGAAACGATATGATACTAATAACTAGAGTGCGAAATATTAGGTGAAACAAACTAAACGCTATATTGAGTACAAATTCGTCAAAAAAAATGCAAGTTTTTCATAGTAAAAATAAGGATATTTAATACAAAATATTAAGTTATTATTAAATGTTTATCATAATAAAAATTGAATAATGCGATGCGTTTTCTTGAATAAATTTTCGCCGCTTCTCATAGATTAGCAAATGTTTAGGAAAAATAGCTCGAATTCACTCGAAACTAATGGCGCCGACATTTGGTGTGCGCATCGAAAATAAGTTGTCAATTATTGCGAGCTTTGATTGAATTGAGCTTTGAATTGATTCGAAACAAGTGATTGAATTAAGTGTTATTCGCAGTGATCTGCTGTTTCTCGACCCACGCCTGAAACACGTCCGAACAGTGTTTGACACAACACTCGGACGAGCAGTACTCCGAATCCCATTCGAGAGAATCGATCGCGTCGTTCGGACAGCCCAACCGAATGCACAGCTGTTTACCCGATTCGGGATTCTGCTGCGGAATCGGTTGCGGCTCTTCTGCAGCAGTGCTTTGATTGAGGCTCGCGTTATTCAGCGACTCGTTGGCCGACTGTTGCGTCGATTCGTTGTAATTATTGGCTGTGCTGTTGTTAGCGGTTTGCGAGCGATTGGCGTCGCTCTGCTGTTCGGTGTCGTTGGCGTTGCTCTCGTTAGACATGAGCGCAAACTTCGACGACTGATCGGCTAATAGTCCGGCGATCTGTTTGGCGCGACTCGAGGCCAGCGATTTCAGGTAATTCTTCTTCTCCTGATCGGCGCGCTGTTTGTAGATATTTTTGGCTGCTTTGTCGAGAGCCTCCCAATTGCTGGCCACCACTTTCGAGATGTCGCCGAACGAGGCGTTCGGGTTCGAGCTCTTTATCACGGATTGCGCGTCGCGGAAGAAGAGCGCGTACGCCGAGACCGGCTTCGACTGACGCGCCGACGACTGGTCCTTACGGGACGACCACTTCTTGCCGGTCGACGACCTGTGGTTCGGTTTCACCGACTTTGCGGTCGCGACGCTATTGTTGGGCAAAATGTGCACCAAATCTGTGGTAATGAGAGGCTGATCGCCGTTCAGACAGTCCACCGAAGCAGTGGTTGCGAGCGATTGTCCCTCAAAGGCGTGCGACGGAGAGAGCGATGAAGAGCTGGAGAGTAAGTCTTTGTTCCACTCGAATGCCAGCTGTTGTTCAGCGCTGAGCGATGTGTGAGTGTCGTGCGTGTCGTGCGTGTGGTGTGCGCTCTGCCAGTGGTCGCCGTAAAGGTCGAGATCGCCGTACTGGTCGAGACTGTCGAGAACGTCGGTGTCCGAGTAGGCGCTCGAGGTTTCGGGTGACAACCAATTCAATTGTCTCAATCCATTCATAGTGGGGCACAACCTGTCATCGCGTCTCACGAGACTGTTGTGGGCCTTCACTGCGAGCGCTTTGTTTGGCTCAGCCTGTGCTCCACCTGTTGGCCAATTGGCGTCAGCGCTGGCGAGTCAATGCCCTCAATCGTGTCGAAGAGCGCCACTTTTGAAGCGCTCGCCTCTCGTCAACTATGCTCTCTTTGCGTGCAAATCAGTTTTGAAAGTTTTCAAAATTACATCAAAGTATAAGTTATAAATCAAAAACACATTGAATTAATAAAAATTTATTTAGATTAAGTTTGAAACAGTCTTACATGCAATGCTACTTATGTTAAAACTTTGATTCCACTTTCAAATCAAATAAATAAAAGAAAATAATATTTTTTCCTTATTTTGTAATTCCACACAATTCAAAAAAAAAAAAATTCTCGGGGTATTTATATTTATATATTTAAAAATAATTAACAATTGTGTTTTACTTTATAAAATATGTCTAAAAACTTGTGTATAATGTCAGCTCTTCAAGTATTTTTTAGTGCTTTGTTTTAAATGTAATATAAGTGATTTAATTTAATATAATGATCTTTGATTAGTCGGCAATAAACCTCGTGATTGACACCATTCAATAATTGTGTTATTGTTAATCAAACACACAGACACTTTGAAATGAGCGCATGTTATTTGTGTTACTCTTGGGTTCCCTTTGCGAGGCCTACGATATGCTAGAATGACCAACATTTTGACCATAATATAATAAGTGCAACTTTATCTGAGTTTTATAAGTCTACTAAAGGGCTGAAAACTAGATGTAACATTATGTTACATAAGTTACATTCAATCGGTAGACTCGCTTAATTTTCATGGAGTTTAAAGTGAGGTAATACGGTGTTAATAAGGATTGAATTATTAAATCGAGCTCTGATTAATTGAAGCTTCAACTTAAACTTAAGTTCATTTAAGCCTAAACTCATCCCTAAATAAAATCAAACATAAGTAGTAAAACACTATTAAAATGTGGCCGAATGTTACGCATTGAATGCGTGTCACTGAGCGCTATCACTCGACTGCGAGTCCAGACTGACGGCCAGTCCTCTCCCAACCAATTGCTGGCTCACATCGATTCGAGTCATTTCACTGTCGGCCTTATTGTCTTCGTTGGCGACAAACTCGAACAGTTGCACACTATTTCGCTCTCGCTTGCCGTTAATGGCCTCAACGACGACGACGCGCGCCTGCATTTCGATCCAGACCGCCATATGCGTCAGCTCTTCGAACACCTTAACGGCGTCCTCAGGCCAGTCAGCGTCGCCGACGGGCCGAACGCCGGCCAGCGAGCACTCCATCGCCTGAAACGGCATACTCCACAACAGGTCGTCCTTAAGCGCGCACACCTGTTGGGCGGTCACCACAGCCTCGTCGCCGTAGTCCAAGTAAAACACCCCCACTTTGCAGTCGTCCGTCGCGTACGGGTTCTCCTCGACGCTCGTGACGCGCGCGCGATACCAGTGGTTGTCGTGCGCGTACGGGACGGCAACGATGTCTCCCGTTTTGATCTGTTTGGCTCTCGTTTGGCGGCGATTCTCGTCGATCTCGTAGAAGTCGGTGGTCTCGTCCATCAATTTATCCAATTTGATGCCCATTTCGCCCGTGAACTGCACGTAAAATAGGTTCGGACTCTTGACCGCCGAAACGAAAACCGGTATGAGATCGTTGTCGCTATTGGTCGGCACTAATTTGGCGAAATAAGTGTCGAGAAAGTTTTCCCTCTCGATCTCCGCCGCCTCGATGGGCAGCGCTCGCGAAAAAGTTAAACCTTTTATACTGTTATTTTGCTTTTGTCTCGAAAATCGGTTTTCGGTGCGCCGAATCTCGTCGTCCAACAGCTGTTTGGCGTCTCTGATCCTCTCTTCGGTGCCGGAAATGACAACTTTGGTGTACAGACCCGCATTTTTCTTATCAGTTCTGTCCACTTTGATTCGCGCGCCCGACACGTCACACATGCCTTTTATGTTATCCCCGTTTCTGCCGATTATAGCGCCGACCGCCTGATTGGGAACGAAAAACTCTTGACTAACATTTTGCTCCTTTTCGGCGATAATGGCGTTAATGGCGGTCTCGGCTCTGACCACGTTCTCGGGCAGACCTCTCACCACGAGAACGCAGCCTCTGCCGTGACTCTGCTGGCCGTCAGCGGACTCGTCGGCGGGACTCTCCCTATAGATCACAGTTTGTGTGTCGCTCTGCAGTCGTCGCACGCATTCGCCGCCCGTTCCGATCACAGCTCCGACCGCTTTAGACGGCACTCGAACGCGTACTACAGTCTGGTCGCTGGTCAGCGAGCTCTTGGCGTGAGGGTCGCTCTCGAGAGAGCGGTCTTCCTTGAAGAGCAGGTACAGACAGGCACCCGAAACGGCAACCCCGACACCGATGCCGGCCGTCAACAGCACGCGTTTCATCATAAGACCATCCATTGGCCAACAATTTCTCGCTCTTCGCTTAAACGCACCGATTTTTACGACAAACAATTAGAAGCAATCAAATGCTGGCAATTAATGTTTTGCCAAACATTTGTGGCAATAAATTTAATTTTGGCATTTTTTATTTGCAAGCCATATATTAAAAAAAAGTGACGACGTTTATGAATAAAATACGTCGCGAAAAGTTTGAGTGGTTTTTCGGATTGAAAAGTATGCGATCAATGAATTGAATTGTAATCGACGGTCAGGTTTGGTCTCATTTGAATCGATTAGTAAATTGCACACTCGTTTTATAGAAGTTACTAAAACTAGTCTTAATTAATAATTATATTTACTCCAAATTGTCAACTTTAGAGTACTGTAATTGTTTTAGTTTGCAATGACCTCACATTTATTTTTAAAAAAAATTAAAAGCAGATAAAAACTAAGTGATTATTTTATATAATGTTCTGTATATTACACCTCGACCTCGATTCTGGCAACTTCGCGGTGCCATAAAAATCAAGTGCTAGAATCAAAAAATGCCTGAATCGCAGGTGACTGTATCGAGGTCTAGGTGTATAAAAAATTAATAATAATTAAAAATTTAGATAGAATTTTATAAAAATTTAAATTAATATATGAATTTCGTTACTATTAAAGACAAGTTACATCTAAATGAGTCTCGCGGTCAATGTCATGATATTAGCATTAATTTAATTTGTTAATAAATATTATAACAAAATTATCAAAATTATAACGAATGAGATTAACGCAGAAAAGATTCACGAGAAGACACTATCTTTCATAATGTTTAGACAATCGACTCAAGGATTTAGATTCTCGTTAGAGCTGCAACATATAAATAGAGTGCAATCACTGCGTTGAACATAATTGCAATCATGTTTTCATTAGTAAACTTTAAATTCAAAAATATAGCTCCGCATTGATCTCTGCTGAACATCACCAGTGAAGTTGGCGTTACTCTCGTCCACAAAATTAAGTATCACTCACTCGTCATTCATATTGAACGCAATCAAAAGCGTCGCGCTGTCCGACCTTACAAACGCAGTGCTTTCCAGTGCTTAAATCTCGGCTCAACTCAAAAATCTATTCTCAACGAATTTGGTTAAAAAAAATTTCGTAATTATCCCAAACATTAAAGTATAGGCCAAATGTAAAAAGTGTTCAAAAATAGAGTGTTAGAGTCTGAGTTTGATTCTGGAGTCTCAGACTCAGACACCAGACTAGTCTTTAGCTAATACACGGACTCTCAAACTAAAGTCTGAGTCTTTATAAAGTCTTGGAGTCTCATATTAATAAAATTATAATTAAATTGTATTATATATAAATATTTTATAGTTCATTTTAATAATTCAATTGAATTATTACAATGTCATTGAAATTTAGAAAAGTGTTTTATGCTTGAAATTTAATATTAATTTTAAAATAAAAATAGCGTACAGACTCTTCTAGACTTCATTATAATTGCGAGACTAGCACTCCAACTAAGACACATTATTTAATAAACTCGGGCATAGATTCTAAACAAATATAAAGAATCGAACTCAGACTACAAATTCAGACACTCTCTGAGACTCCAGACTCTGATAGTGTCCGAGTCTCGGAGTCTATTTGAAACACTAATTATAATTATATGTGGACGTAAATTATATGTTTAGTCTTATTATTTGATTCCAGATTGAAAACAATGGGAAATTCACAATCAGACAGAGGAGAATCGCAAGCCTTCGACGTAATCCGATGGATACCAATTGTGGGCCAAGTATATGCTTGGCCGCGACTCGTCACGTACACGGCCAAACGTAACGATTACGAAGCGAAACGTAGTGGAGAAATATTACCGCACTTCGATGACACCGATCCGACGGGTAACCACATGAAGGGGGCGGCGAAGGGCCTCAGCATTCGTGGCCGCAGACGCAGACGCGCTGTTAGGGGTGCGGTCGGCACTGGAATCACGACACCCGCAAATAAAGCTGTGCAATGGAAGTAATGGCAGATGAACATCAAATGCTAACGTGTTTGCGAGTTAAGACAATTCACAAATTTATAACTATTCAAATATTTTAAAGGGAAGAAAAGTTTAGCTTTTATTAATAACTAAGAGTATATATTCTATTAGACGTTATTCATACAAGTTTTTAATGTCAAAATTATATTTGCCAACTATCAGCGCATACTTTGATGGTTTATCATTGATATTTAAAGCAGATATACGGCAGTAATTAATTATAATTTATATGAACTGTAATTTTTAAAAAATTAAAATATCTAATTTATAAATACAATTTTAATAAAATTATAAAATTAATATTTAAATTGACTGTTTATTGTTTGACTGTTTACGAACTGTTTTAAAGTTGAACTACGAATCGTAAAATCGCGAAACAACACTCGAATCGAGTTGTCTTCAGTACACACAGACATACCGTTTCTGTGCACTTGATTATGACTCGAAAACAGTTGGTCTCAAATTTCTTAACTGTAACCAAAAATATATGATTTACTTTAGTCTTTCGATCGATTACTAAAGCAGCGATAAAATAATTAAAACTACACTTATTGAACCATTGATGACGTTATGGAAACAGTAAAGAGTATTTAACTTTATAATTGACTGTTTTTATAGTTAGATTTGGTCACCGAAAACAATACAATTATTATGGCTATGATTTCGTTTTAATATTATTAAATATGTAAAATAAGTAATTTATATTAAAAGTAAAGAACTTTTAAATATTTACAAAAATGTAACTTTTTTTTTATTAAATACAGGTTTAATCATTTAAACTAATGTTAAATACTTTTTAACGTTTATTAACATTTATTATCGTTTATCCTTGAGTTCAAAATTCCACGAAAAGTTTAAAATTTTTAAAACGAGAAAATCAGGCTTTGACTATCTGTTAGTTTAGTAAAAAGTAGTCGACATTAATCTCAGTCTAATCTAATTAGAAATGTAAGCAACATTTTCATCAGTCATACACTGATATTCGGGTATATATGTGTTCGTGTCTCACATTTAATGTCCATCTGGACCACAGTCTGTGTGCAGAAGTCGTTCTTCATAGCCATTTGATATCAGTGAATAATATTCAAAACACTTTGAAAATTGATTAAATTGTTAACCAATAGACCGGCAATGCGTGCAATTCATCAATTCATTAGTCGTTAATTGTTTTTGCAATTCAGCGAAACAGTATTTCCAGTATTTAATAGCAATTTATGTAATTTTTAAATAGAGATACAAAAAAGAAGTCTAGTCTAGTGGTGGGATCGCAATCGAAGGAATTGTTTGTAAAACTGTGTACAGTTTGTGTACAATTCAGTGCTATTATCCGTTAATTTATTAACAATAAATTTAATTTTGTTTATAATGAAGTGTTCACAATCATTGCTTAGGCAGCTCTCAGTGCAGTCATAATCTATTTTACAATGATTATGATTATTATGGTCCGACAAATTATCTCAACTATATATATAAATGCCAACAATTGCAAGAAAGTGTTTGAGATTTTCGTCATAATTATGTGGACTACGAGTTATTCTGATTAATAAGCTCCGGAATTTATCCAATTTGACTATTAAATGACTATAATTATTATTTTAAAAAATTTTCAAAATGACTAGACGTATACATTCATGACTATATTTAGAAATTTATGACTATAATTGACTATATCACTGAAAATTGAGGTTTCATATGGTTTTCTCAAAGTTATCTTCAATTTAAATAATTTTTTTATCATGAAAAATGAAGAAAAATAAGATTTGTTTTTTATAAATAACTAGATTTGCAGCCCATTTTAACAAACGAGTAATTAAATAGTTTATTACCCTATAAACCCCTCATCCCTTATAAACCGACTTCATGTTGTTCGGTATACGATTATAAGTTCAAGAATCCCCCTTAATAAAAAAAAACTCTTAAACCTAAACCCCTCAAATCAAGATCCCCTTAAATTAGGTCCCCTTATTCCGAGACCCCCTCAATCGATTCAGGACATCATTCTAAGTAAAGCGATACCCTAAATGACCACTCCTTCTAAAATTAGCCCAACCCCCTTAGAGATAGCCACGCCCCTCGACCCGAGACCCCCCATTCAATTCAGTAAGTCTAACTGAGTAAAGCGACATATTTCATGGTTTCTGACCATTTTTTATAACTTGACTGTTGATAACTTTAAATGTATCTAATTGTTAATTATCATTCGTAAATTTATTTAAACATATTATTTTAATGATTATTTAAGTGATTATTTCAATAAATAT
>JAQIYA010000065.1:0-33694 GCA_034699355.1 Microtritia minima | reverse complement strand
GAGAGAGAGAGAGAGACCATTTAAGGCTTAACATTGATAACCAAATTATTTATTTGTTCGTGTCTCACACACAACATTTGAGTTTTGATAGCGAATGTGGTGAATGTTGCGAATGTGGATAGCATTGCATTGCGTAGCATAGGTATGGTTTGAGGACAGGCAATCACAGGCAATCACCTCAATCCTCGATTTATTACGAAGCCGTTGCACCTTTGCTGCATACCTACACAATCTTAAGCCTGGCCTGAGTACATACATGGCAAACTTGGTTAATGCCACGACCCAATCAAAGTGGTTGGAGATGTTGTAGTCGGTCACGTGAGTGTGCCCGCAGGTGAACGAATCTATGCAGGTATACCTGCCAGCCGTGTACCTCATACTACGGCTTGTGCTGCGCTCAGCTCTGCACAGCTCTGCCAATTCTTACACAACATTGCGGCAGAGCTCGAAAGTGGAAACAAGTGGAAACAAGTGGAAAGAAGTGGAAAGACAACTTCCTCAGTACATAACACTTTTCAGTGCTCACACTCGTTCGTGACTGCGTCGTCACTCACCAGCGTTATTATACTTTTTATAACTATTGCTAAGCATTACTACCAGAATAAGTACCAGCTTTACTACTCAGCATTGTTTGCCGATTGGGATAATCCGCCAGATTGTGTGGATTAGTCATGTTAGTGATGTGATCGCCATCGTATGGGTAAGTGTGTGCCAGTGCTGGCGGTTGTTGTGGTCTGTTGTGGTTTGTTGTGCCTCTGTTTGTCTCTGTCTCTCTCACTCCACGCTAATCACAATTAGACAATACGAGAAGCAGATGTTGTTCGAGACAATGGCGGCCTTTTTAAAGGCCGTCCGATTTGTCGTCACCTCTGATATCATATTTATTTATATAGTCGTAAAATTAGATAATAATAGAAAGTTTTGAGACTCGAATCGGTGTTTGATAGTGAAAACGGGATAAACTATAGCCATAGCCGAAGGCATACAGCCATACGATAGGCGTCAGCAGTTATAGTCGTGGCAGTCATTAACTGTTGGATTAAATTATATGCTCGCAAAATTTTGGTTTAAGTCATGTTTAAGACGCCGAAAATCCTCTATTAAATTATATTTGACGTGTATTTTTTTGTAAATACTGCGCCTGTAATTAATGGCTTATTTTCCTTACCTTTAAAATAATAAATTTCGTTTCTTTTTTCGCATCATTGCGTTCGCTTTCATAATTAATGCGCGTTTAAACTAAGCTCGCGTTATAAATAAAATATCTGTAAGTCTGAGAGAGAACTCCCAAAAAAAGAATTGCTTGTATGGATAAAAGTTTTCAATTAAATAATGTGACGTTTACTGTTAACAAATTACTTGTGCCTGATTTATATTGTACGCCACGGTATTATATTACAAGTTATGTTTAGATTATAAGTTTATTTGTTTTGTTATTTAATTAATGAAGAGCAGACAAAACGCATTAAAAAGCAAACGCATTCAAAATCACTTAACACTAACAACAATCTATGCAACAATCTATGCAACACCAAACAACGCCAAACAACGCCAAACTTTAGGCTAATCACGTTGCGAGCCATTTCATTCACCCAACCATAGTTAACTTAACTTAACTGAACCGCGAATCGATAGCACAACGTTTTTAAAAACGTTCATTATATTAGAAAACTCGGATCAATAGTTTTTACAAATTAGGAATTTTATTACCTGTTGCTGAAGGAAATGTTTTATATTGAATATTACCCTCTTCTGCGGTAATGATTCATAAAATGGTAAAAATTTACGAAAAACTCACTTTAATGACAAATAGTCATGAATAGATAATTGTGAACGTTTTAATTCATACTTAACTCCTTCTTAACTCTTCTCTATCTGAGTGTCTGATAAATGAGCCAATTTGACTAAAGCCGTAAATGTGGAAAATGTCTTTCACTTGAATAGTTACAAATTGCTTACTTTATTGATGGTGGCATTCAAACGCATTCAAAACCAATCTCGATAATATGCGAGCGTTATTAACTTTTTTCATGTGCTTCGCGTTATCGCTTTCGTACTTTCGCTGTAAAAAAGCTAATGTGTCTGTAAAGTGAAAGTTGGGACGCTTTCAATTTGCATATCACTGGCAAAACAAATGTGTCTCTGTTTTGCCACTCTAGCCGTCGACTAAACTCAATTTTATTCATTATTTAAATATGAACTAAAATTAAGTAAGTTATGATTTTCAATGGATATAATTTAGTAGATTTGAAATTCAAAAAAGGCATAAGTTATACATTAGAGAAACTTGTAATTTATTAATACAGAATCGTGTCAGTAATTGGTAATTATTTAGAGGAGTGACTTCGACTCATTTCGTTTTCTTCTCAACGATTTATCATTTGCTCTCATATAATAAAGTATCGGCGCTCGGCTTTGAAATGATTTAGTAGGAGAGCTGCTGTGAGAGAGAGAGAGAGAGTGAGAGAGAATGAGAGAGAGATCTGTGTGCCATACAAGTGCCATACAAGGCTCAGCTTATAGTACGGCTATGGCTTGAGAGGCATCGCCGGAAGCGAATAGCAATGACTCAATACGGACTACTAAGTTATTTAATCAGATCTATAACACCGCTCAGAGTATTGACCATGAAAACCATGAAAATAACATCGCTATTAGATTCCCATAGTTATTATATCATTTTTTCACTTCACTATATGTCGAGAATTTCAAATATTTTAGTTTTAGATAACACACAAGACATAAGACAGTACAAACTACTGTATATTCTTTACATTTCATTGCTTACATCATTGATAAGCAAAAAAATAATCGTAAAATAAACTCTTTTTATTAAAAATGTTTTTTTTAAATCAATATTTACTTTTACAATGACTTAGAGATTTGAAGTGTCTGTTTGTAAAATTGTCTTATATAGAAATGCAAAGCCAATTGACCAAAAAAATGTTTTCATTTAATGCATATTTATGTTGTCAAAGAAGAGATATAAGTTTTATCGATAGTTTATAAATTATTTCAAAATGAAATCATAATAATGGAAATATGAAAATATTTTTGTTAAGATGCGAAATATTGACTTTTATAGGTATAAACTTTATTTTGTCATCATTTGTAATAAATTATTAAATTAGTTGTTTTTATTTAAATGTGCTGACACTCAAGCATTATAAGGGCATCAATTGGGCATAAATGGACGAATTGTGCACAATTACAGTCAGTCAGATATGCCGTTTAGCACGCGTTTGACGCTACCTCTCTGTCGTTTTGCTGCCCTTGTGCTAAATTATGTTTTGTTAGTCTCAGAACCTGAATACGCGCCTACACTTGACTTCAATTACTAATACAAAATTAATAGTAGGTACTCGTTAAGGTTACCTGATTAGGCTCAGCCATTGCGTTACGCATTGCATTACACATTGCATTAGCAGTAGTAGGCGACACATTCTTCATTCACAAATTCAATTTGATAACATCAACATAACATCGCTTTTGGTTAATGGTTTAGCGTAATCGACATTAACTTACTTACAATCACTCATTTGCTTACTCTCTCTTCGTTTCTGTCATTTTGTTTGTAACGTCTGTATAACTTATATAATTTCTCTATAAATTCTTGAGCAGAATAATTATTTTACGCACAGCTTGTTTCTTATGCAAATTGATTGCTATTTGAATGGTAGTTAAAAAATTTATTTAGAAAATTGAACTTAAAAATGGCCATTTGGGCGGACTCTGCAAAGAATTGAGGACCTTGTCTGCAGTTTGAATGCGTGAGAGGCATAAACCTTGAATTATCTTCAATCTGCTAATTAACAATAAAGTAACTATTTTTTAAAAATGTTTTCCAGTATTTAAAGTATAATACAAACAAATGATGATCATATCTGCGTGTATGATCGCACTGTACAGCACTGTATGGCGCAACAGCGTCACCATTTTTACATTATTCACACACATTTCAAAGCAAACATAACACAACATAACACTTTCCATTGAATGTTTGGTGAAATAATTTTTTGAATATGTTTTAATATATAATATCTTAATGATGACACTGTGCTTATATGAATAAGTGTTTGTTTTTTCCTTTATAATAAGGCTTGCTTTAGCATTATTTCGATTGCATTCATTTTTAATGTGTTTTATATTTTAAAACTTCCTTTTTAATTCGTATTTCATTTGATTATTATGAAGTTATAATTTAACATAAGTTTTATTATACATATATTATGTGCATATTATAAACGATGTTGATTTTAAAATGCGAATAAATAGTGTTACAATTTAAATACACCTTATAGTTAATTGTTCGTAGTTGCGAATAATTTATTAAAAGGTCAGTTATCTTTTTAGAAATATACACTTTTGCCATTAAAATACTATTAAATTTCTTAATTACTTAGTGGCGCACTATATATAAGTGTAGCCTAATTTATTTTGAATATTATATGATAGTTAGATTTGAAGTGATGACCATTTTTACAATTTAAAGAATTTAAAATATTAAATATATTTAAATTAGTTAATTATAAATCTTTCTAATATATTATAATGTCTTAAAATTTTGTGTCTTATTTTGTTTTAAAAATGTGTCTTATTTTTCTTTTTCCATTTGCTATTTAAAAAAATAATTCTGCACTTTAACTAACTTCAGACAAAAAAGAAGCAAATCTTGTTTTCATTAAAAAATGTAAAATAAAGAAAACAAATAAGATAATTGCGTTATAGAGGTTTTATAGTTAGTTATTGGGTTGAATGCTTAGAGTATGTTTGATAGAGAAGACACTAATTGCAATGTTTCGACATTTATCCAGTGACAGGCAAATCATATCCGCTCAGCAGTCTATCGGTCGTAAAATATGAGAAAGTAAATAGGGATAGGATTGGATAGGATAGCATAGGATAGGTCGACGGACCATCAAGTTTGCAGTGTCGGACTCATCCTTTAGTTCGTTGACCGGACAGGTTTGATTCCGTGATATTGGGCGGTTTGGGTCCACTTGCGTGCCGAACCACGGCTTTCCATCTTCGCTTCTTTGCCTTCTATACCTCCTATACCTTCTGAGCCGCTTTGGCCAACATTTGAAAGATAACATTTTTCTTCATTTTAGTCCATCTCCTGTCTCGCGTTAGCTTCATGTCTAATATTATTTTGAAAATCTTACATCATTATCGAAAGTCATTTAACTAAGTTTTGATAAATTACTTAATAGTTTTAATGGAGGAAAATAATTAAACTTGAATTGAGAGACAGCATGATCTGAAAAAGCTTGCGATTCTTAATTAGCACGTGTTATATTCGATCATTTAGTAATATTTTATTTGAAACAGTCATTTATCAGTAGAATTTGGAAATTCATTGTTGAAATTGATGATGTCTAGCATGTCTGTGCGAAATGCTATGCGAAATGCTATGTTAAGTAATGCAAACTTATGCAAATGCGAGCTCTGCTTCTGGCTTAGCATTCACTTGACATTTACTTTCTATCGTTTAACAGTTAGACAAAACTGCTTCTATAATCGCTTTTGACATTTCCTTAAGCTAAACGCTTATTATGCAATGTTTGTTCATTTACTACTAGTTTGGAATTATTTTACTGAAAGTTATTGTTTGAGGGCAAAAATGGTCACTTTAATTACTGGTTTTTCGCATCGCATTTAGTCATGAATTGATTACTAGTTTGCAGCACTCGGAGCGGTTCAGCTCATATTACTGGTTTAGAATGTTTGAATGTGTTCATTACAGTTATTTAAGTGCATTTATCATTCGCTTGCAGGTCCGATGGATACCACGATACGGCTTGTGCTGTGGCTCTGCATAGCCATATGCCTCATACCATCATTAAGCCGCGCACAATACAGGCCCAAATGGCCGAGTCCTTATGTACAGAGAGAAATATTTTTACTTAATCTAGAAGATGGGTATTTCGGGTGCCAAGTAAATGAATCCACCGATTTCCTACAACTATTTGAATTATCAAAATTATGTGATGGAATACCTCAATGTTTTCAAGGATCAGATGAAGTCTCTCTCGAACTCAAATGCACAGATAGAAGTAAGTTCCACACCAACAATGGCTTCAATGGCTTCAAACTAATTAATTTTCTATGTAATAGATCACTGCCACCCAAAAATGCCAAAGTGTGCAAACGGTGTCTGTTTAGATAATTTATGTTACTGTAATGATGGATTTGGAGGAAAGGGATGCGACTTACCAGGTATGCGACTCGCCATCGCTCGCCATCTCTCACTTAACAGCACTTTTGATGTATCGATAGATAATTAATTGATAATGCATCGTAAATGTGTTGTGAAAATAGTAACTAATTTCAGTGAAAGTGTATGAAAAACTTGAAATTCTAGTCATTTCAAAACTGTTAGCACATTGAAATTTTTTTACTTTTTTTGTCTAATTGTCTATAAATACATATTTTCACAAATTTTAATTATCTTAAAAGAGAAATTGCTTTTAAATGGTGATAAGTTATGATCTTATCTGCATTTATGAGCTTTTATTTTTTTGAAAAATTATCCTTAAAATAGAAATTGATTTAAAAGTAAAACAATATTACTGCTGATGTATTTGACTAATGTATTTGAATTGATGTCCAGATGAAAACGAATGCAAATACCGACCGTGCGATGTGTTCGCTCACTGCACAAACACTATGGGCAGCTATTATTGTTCCTGCTTTCCTGGTTATGATGGCGACGGCTTTTCATGTCACGGTAATTGAATCATTCTTTACAACCGACGGTTCAATTCGACTTTGATTGGCAGATATAGTATTTGTTGTTTGAAAGTGCTTTTCGTTTTTAATATGTTTATCATTGTATTGTAAATATACAGAAATATACAGTTATCTATAGAACGCAATTAAGTCTAGCAAATTGAAGATAACCTTAAACTTGTTAATTATTAATTAGTTGATTAAGCATAAGGCATATAATCACACAACCGTTCTCACACTCTTCTCACACTTGCAGACATAAACGAGTGCGAAATCCCATCGCTGGCAGCGTTGTGTGCGGACAACGCCGAGTGTTGTAACCTTCCCGGACATTTCGTCTGCAAGTGCAAGCCTGGCTTCACTGGAAACGCCACTGTCTCATGCACTGGTACGATACATCACTTTCATATGCATGCTCTCTATCTCTCAATCCCATAATAGCTTAAGAAAGGTTATTACTTTCTTGAGTCAATTAGATGTCGCAATGACAGGCATAAGTTTTGTTTTTGTAATTCGTTGATAGACATAGACGAATGCCTGAACCCGAGCTGTTGCGGAAGAGGAGCGATATGTGAGAATACTCCAGGCAGTCATGCCTGCCATTGTCCACTCGGCTTTGAAGGTGACCCCTCACTGGAATGTTGGGGTGAGTGCCGGCGATGGCAATACGTTATTACATTATCATTAACAGTGCCTCACAAAAATGATTACTAATCTCCCATATTTGAAGATAGATAGGTTCACAATTGCATGTTTCACTTTTTTGAGTTGATTTATACCAGTTTGCAAGTATAATCAATGGAATTACAATGACTTGAGTTACAACTTTCACAACCCGAAAGTGGTGTGACGAGTGTGACCGCTATATCGCATACTTGCGACGAGTTTCAAATAAACTCGTTTGTAAAAATTATGACAACCTATGACCAAAAAATGTCTCACAATTAGTGCCGCAATGATCGATATATGGTATCATATGCTATAAATAATCGCAATCAATGTAAAGACTGGGAAACTATTGGCATTTGTTCCTCTATAGAAGAATAGATTAAATGCTTAGCATTCACGGCGCGTATTACCATATTTTAACTCTGTTTCATCTTTTGTTTATTTTTTTGTCTGAAAATTAATAAAATTAATTACTTTAAGTCCAATGATTGATACATTTTCATGAATGCTATAAAATTATATATATATTTTTAAAAAAGCAGATAAGAGAGAGATAAGATAAATTAATTTTTGCAATTACTTTTACTGGATATCCCAATACGACTGCATTTCAATGTAAATCTTTAAGAATGCTAAACCTGTGGTGTTAATAAATAATTTTTTATTGGGTTGTCGAAAGCATCTCATTCTTCGCCAGCTTATGATGCTTATGATGCCAAGAAAACCAATTAAATTGCAAACGCAATATTTCATGTATAAAATATTTCCACTGCAGAGCATTAAATTCAAGTGAAAATATTTTATAAAAAATATCTCTGCATATATTACATCGAGAAATAATTGAACTCCAAGTTTCAGCGAAAAAGTGAATAAAATTAAAAACACGTAAATTCAAAATATAATTATCATAACAAATTATCGCTATTAAGATTTTTATTTGCTTACTTTGTAGAAAATCAATTGATTTGATTTTATCATAGTATTATACATATAAAAAAGTTAATTTGAAAATTAGATTTTAAATATAAATAAATAAATCAATTCTCGTTGAACTTTTAAAAAAATAAATTTACGTGATTTTTATGTTAATTTGATTTTCACTCGTTGTTCAGCCCTCCATAAACTTATAAAGCCATAAAAATTTTACACTTTTGCACAATAAATCTAAAATGAAAATTTTCATATTTTAGTGTTAGCAATGCTGACAAATGTTATGAAGATATAATCAATGAAAATAGAAATAAGTAGGAATCTTATATTACAAATTGGTTTAAACTAATGTTAAATGCATTTATGACTTTAATATAATGATCATTGATTATAACATATTACCGGTATGTTATTTTTAATATACACGTATACATACATGTATTCGTATAAAGGCTATAATATATACGCTTTTTATTATTCTTAATAATAAGATCAGCTTCTATTGTATAGAATATTAGTGAATATTTCAAATAAGGATAATATAATTATCTAATAGAGAGCTCATAAAGCATTTTTATCTTCCAAACCCTTTTGCCGTTTTTATTTCGTTATAGTTTATTGCTTATAATAACAAGTTTTAAAACTTTTATTTAAGATATAATTTTTTTCTGTTACGTTTCGCTTTACTACAGTCAAACACATAAAGAATACTTTTAAAAATGAAAAATGAATTTAACTGCGAATGAATACAGCATTTGTTGATTTGTTCGTCTAAACGCTAGTATATCACGTCATAGTTGCTTAACTTCTTTTATTAACACTGATAAACATTTATTCATTTATTTACTATTTTTATAAGTATTTTGTAAAGCATTTGATAAGCATTTACTATAAAATTGATGTGTTGTGCGAAATATAGATGTTGATGAATGCAAAACCAATCCTTGCGGATCCGGCGCTTTGTGTACGAATATTCCGGGAGGTTATGAGTGTTCATGTCCTGCTGGTTATAAAGGCAATTCAACGCCTCAAGACGGGTGTATTGATGTGGATGAGTGCAGCGCGAGTGGCACTGCTATTTGCGGCCTCAAAGCCAGTTGTGTAAACACTCCCGGAGGTTACTTCTGCCAGTGTCCGTCAGGTATGAAAGTGTTCAAATGTGTACAACAAGTGCACAACGCGTGCACTCAAGCGAGCCTTCAATTCATAACTCTCTCCGTTTATAGGCTATACGGGTAATCCCAAAGTGAATTGTGTCGGTATGTAGAATATGTTGAATATGCAGAATATGCTGCATACATGCATAACAATGAGCTCGTCGTTGCGTAACGAACTGTTTCGCTCGCAGACATCGACGAGTGTCCCCATGCGTGCGGAGCCAATTCGGTTTGTCAGAACACTCTTGGCAGCTATGTGTGCCAATGCAAGTTTGGTTTCGTGGGCGACCCCTACCTCTCAGCGGGATGTTTAGGTTTGTATCGCTACCCAATTAACTCACATTCATCAGACGTCAGCGTCGATTCGATTAATGCCTACCATTACTTACCATTACATACTTATATAGATGATGACGAATGCCTACAACCAAATACTTGTGGTCTCAATTCTGAATGCTATAACTCTCTCGGATCTTATCAATGCGTGTGTAGTGTTGGATACACTGGAAACCCAGCTTTAATATGTGCCGGTTTGTCATGCATTGATTACAAATTGCTATTCGTTTCGATTAATTCACTCAAATATCCAAATTCAGATGTGGACGAGTGTTTGCAGAATCCATGCGGTGCTGGCGCTGACTGTGTTAATATAGCAGGTTCTTACAGATGCGAATGTCCTGATAAATATCTTCCTCGAGGAACCCCTGACTTGGGCTGCGAAAGAGCAGCTGTGGATGTCTCGTGTAAATTCGACTACGACTGCACCGACAACGCCGCCTGTGTTGACGGCGCCTGTCGTTGTCGGCCCGGCTATCAGACCAGCGGAATCGACTGTATTGGTCAGTGATTACGAGCATTCATTTTGCAAATTTATATGTTTTTTACTTTCAATGCGATATTAACTTCTATTTCAGATGTGGATGAGTGTAAAAATCGAAATATCTGTGGAAATAACGCGAAATGCATTAATTTGAAGGGTTTATATCAATGCGAATGTAAACACGGCTATGAAAAGATAGAACAATCAGCGAAAAGCAAATGCAGAGATACTAATGAATGCTTGTTTGGTTCGTTTCCGTGCGGAGCGAACGCCAAATGCATTAATACGGACGGCGGACACAAATGCCTTTGTAAGGATGGCTTCATTGGCAACGCGTCGTTGGGCTGTAAATGTGAGTGTATTCAACTAATTGTTACCAATTGGATGTCATTAAATATGAATTGTGTTTTAGCTCCGTGTGAAGGAGTGAATTGCGGTAAACACGCCACTTGTCAGGTGAACGGCAACGAAGCGGCCTGTATTTGCGAACAAGGCTTTACGTTCGACCCGAACAACATCGCCGCCGGTTGTGTCGGTATGTCGTGTCCGCCGCTCTCCACTCTGCCATCAGTCTCACTATTGTCTCATTATAGATATCAACGAATGCGATTCTAGTCACGGCCCGTCGGGACTGTGCGGACAGGGGGCGGTCTGCACGAACGTGCTCGGCAGTCATCACTGCCACTGCCAGCCCGGTATGCGACACAACATTTTTAATTCAACGAATTTAAGTGATTCGTTGTCTTTAATTATTCTCGCATTTATTATTGGAAAATCAAACTTTTCTTATCTCAAACCAATGTCTAGGTTTTACTGGCGATCCGTTTCGATACTGCGAAGATGTAAATGAATGCGATCGAAGGTTCGGCGCGTTTGGTCAGTGCGGAGAAAATGCTTTATGTAGTAATTCGTTGGGCAACTATCAGTGCTCGTGTCCGGTGGGATACACTGGAAACGCACGCGACAAGTGTGTCGATATAAACGAGTGCTCGCAAGTGTTCGGCCCGAACGGCAAGTGCGGCTTCTCTGCGGTCTGCACCAACACTCTCGGCAGCTTCAGCTGCAGGTGTCCGCCCGGCAGTACAGGCGATCCGTTTTCTCGCTGCATAGTCGAGCATTCATGTGATAGCAATACTGGTTGTGCCGGTAATGCCATTTGCAAGAACGGAAAGTGCGTCTGTCCCGCGCCGTACTTCGGCGAAGCGTGCAAACGTAACACACGAACCACACTCGCGTTTAAAGCCATTTAATTAATTGTTTGTTCGCGTTTAGATCCATGTGATCAACTGTTTTGTGGTGAATACGCGAAATGCGAGTTAGACTCGAGTGGAAATCCTCTCTGCGCCTGTGCTGACGGCTATATCGGCAAAAGCAATAGTTTGCCGGGTTGTGTCGGTTAGTTTGACGTTAAGCTGACTGTCGAGTATAGTTTGGCGTAACAGACTTTATAGAAAGTTTAATGGCGAAAATTGTAATGGCATTCAGACAGATGTGTTTTCAAAGCTAATGCCCACATATGTTAAGCTTAAATGCTTTATTCCCTGTGCGAAAGCCGTTTTCCAAAATCGGCTATAAAGTCCGAATGCCCGCCACTAATTAAATGAAAATTTCTCTGTTTTGTGCGAAACTTTCTCAATTTCAAGAAAGTTTCTACACTTTTATATAAAATTGCTATAAATTGCCAAACTATACTTTAGAGGTATTGCTTAGGACTCGATTGTATGATATGTTTATGTCGCATAACAGATATCGACGAGTGTGCAAACAAGCCGTGCGGTCAGAACGCCGTTTGTCGCAACACTCCCGGCGCTTACGAATGCATTTGTCCGCACAATTTCAGAGGAGATCCATATTCGGAGTGCTCTATCGAAGGTGACCTTTCATTGCTTTTCTCTATATGGTGTTAATATGAATAATTGCTAATTTAGGTAAAGAGCAAATAACGTGTTCCGACACTCATCCGTGTCCGCTAAACGAAGAATGCCTTTTCACTGGAAGAGCTAATCAATGCGTGTGTCGAAGAGGTTATATTAGAGATGCAGTTGGAGAGCAATGTAGAGGTATTGACGTCGATGTCTCTTATTTGAAATGAAATATTGATCAAGTTTTGATTGAATGTTTGATTGTCAGACGTGAATGAGTGCACTGAACTGAGCAAATCTCCGTGTGGTCTGAACGCGTTCTGCACTAATCTGGACGGAGGCTATGTCTGTCACTGTCCGAGTGGTTATACCGGCAATTCCTACTCTGTCTGCTATCCCGATGGTATACTTTTGATTCACTCCTCAGCAGCTCTTTGGCTAATCAATCACTAATTTGATTTGTCGTGTTTAGTAATGAAATGCGTGAAAGACAAGGAATGTCCGGGAAATACGGTATGCATTGACGACCACTATCACGGAAAGCACTGCGGATGTCAAACACCGTTCGTGAGAGAAGGCGATTATTGCATACGTAAGGGTTTCAATTAATTCAATTGCAAGCATAACGCGAATTACTTGTCCACTAAACTGTTGTTTACTTTCAGTGATGAGTCGCAACTGTTCGTCAGTCAACCTCTGCCCTCAAAACCAAGAGTGCATATATTCGGGATCTGGTTATGGATATTGCATATGTCCGAAGGGATTCACTCTGGAAGCGAATGGCTTTTGTCGGGATATCAACGAGTGTAACGAAATGAACGACTTCGAGCTGTGCGGCGCGAACGCCGAGTGCGTCAATTTGCCGGGTCTTTACGAGTGTCTCTGCATTGCCGGCTATAGCGGTGACGGCAAACAGGGGTGTTCTCGCATATGTAAGTCTCACAAGCATTCGCATTACATTTCTATGTTAGCTTAATGTTTGCCATCAGTTGTTCATTCATTTGTTCATTCATCTGTTCTGCCCTACAGTTCAGTCGTGCGAAAGTGATGATCAATGTCTTTCAAACTATAAATGTGTTCGCAATTGGTGTGAATGTGTTCCTCCGTTCATTCAAGACGGCCAGACCTGCAAACGTATGTAAACTGAATGCAGTCGAATGTAAACTTATTGTGTGTCACAAACAGATCCGTGCGATTGGCATCAATGCGGTCAGAATGCCGAGTGTGAGCTCAAAGCTAGTGGTCCGACGTGTCGCTGCAAAGCTGGCTGTACTGGCAATGCCAACACCGGCTGTCACGGTATGATCACTGATAACGGTATGCACTTATGAGTGCGTTTACATTTGATTGCTCTCATTAGACATAAACGAATGCACTTCACTGCTGCCGATCGACCCGAACGGTCCGTGCGCTGTGAGCGCCATATGCGTGAACGTGTTGGGCAGCTATAAGTGCGAGTGTCCTCACGGAGCCGAAGGCGACGCATACAACTCTGGCTGCTTCGGTCCGGCCAAATGTGAGCGCAGCGAACAGTGTCCCGATGACACCATTTGCGACCGACAGGCCGGCGTCTGCATCGACGCCTGCGTGTCCGCCATTTGCGGGCCGAACACCGATTGTATTTCCATCAAACACGAGCCCAAATGTCAATGTAAGCCGGGATTCAGCGGTAATGCCAACGATTTGGTTGAGGGGTGTGTCTCGCCGTGCGCTACGGTGTGGTGCAGTGTTAACGCGCAGTGCATCGTCAACAGTGAGAATGTCGGTGTTTGCCAATGCATGTCAGGCTTCAACGGAAATCCGTGGGCGGGCGGCGGCTGTTATCCGGACAGCGGATGTTCTCTCGCCAAACCATGCCTTTCTTCGCAACAATGCGTTAATGGAGTTTGTTTGGAGCGATGCAGTGATAGTCAATGCGGAGTCGGAGCCAAATGTGATCCCCATTCGAATCAATGCAAATGTTTGCCGTTCTTCGTTGGAAACGCTGACATCCTGTGTGCGCCACCGCTGCCGACACCTCCTGTTTGCAGTCCGGGCTGTGGTCTGAATGCTCACTGCTCTTACTCGACGCCAAACAAGTGTGTTTGCAATTCTGGTTACAGCGGTAATCCGTACAAGTCGTGCACTTCAGTTCCCAGATGTGACAGCACTACGTGTGGCTCGAGTGCCACCTGTCTTGAGGGCCCCACAAGTGTGGAGTGCGTGTGTCCCGCGGGTCTGCACGGAAATCCGTTCCTCGGCTGCGAAGACGTCAATGAATGTCTTCAGGGAAACCCGTGCGGAACGGGTGCCAACTGTATTAACGTGATCGGAAGCTTTCAATGCGTGTGTCCGTCGCGCTTCATCGGTAACCCGTTGTACGCCTGCCAACCGCCTCAAAAAATTGATGCCGAAGAGCTAATACCAGGCATCGGAACGGCGTGTTCGACAACATTCAACTGTCCGACCGGTGGCGTCTGCTTCAGAGGAATATGCGTTCAGCCAAACGCCTGTAAACACGATTCTCACTGCGAAACCAACAATGCCTGCAGTTATGTGAACAAAGAAATTGGTTACCAATGTGTTGATCCGTGCGATACGACTCAATGCGGGCCAAACGCATACTGCATTTGCGCCGAACACAAGCCGTCGTGTTATTGCAAAGAAGCGCATTCTGGCGATCCTTTCGATCTCGAAAAGGGATGCAAACCACGCGCTGTCGCAGAGCCTGATGTGGTCTGCACTTCAGACTTGGAATGTGTTGACGGATATGCTTGTCGTATGCTTGAAGACGGAAGACGACAATGTGTCGACGTCTGCCTCAACGTTCAGTGCGGACCAAACGCTTTCTGTCAATCGCTCGGTCGCAGACCTGAATGCAATTGTCTCAGCAATTACGAGGGAAACGCTTACGATCTGCAGAAGGGATGCAATCCTCCCATTTGTCGCGAGGACTCCGACTGCAAGCAAGACGAGACCTGCACTATCTTTCAACAGGGATTCAAAGATTGTCAGAGTGTATGCAAAGATTTCGAGTGCGGCATAAATGCGATTTGTCGCGGTTCGGGTCACACGCCGTACTGCGAGTGCAGACCCAATTTTGTGGGCGACGCTTATGATAACAAGTTTGGTTGTCAACCACTTCAGGTGACCTGCAGTGACGACTCGAGCTGTTCGGACCATCAAATTTGCCGGCGATTGCAAAATGGTCTCAAGAATTGCACAGACGTTTGCATAAACATCCGCTGCGGTCTCAACGCTCACTGTGTAGGCAAAGGTCATCAACCGGTTTGTCATTGTTTACCCGGTTTTGTGGGCGACGCGACCCGTAGTTGTCAGAAACCACCGCAACATTTGTGCGATAACGACGATCAGTGTCCGTCCGAACAGAAATGCATTCTTACGAAGGAAAACATCAGAGACTGTGTGGACACCTGTTTTGGCTATAAGTGCAGTGAAGGCGCGCACTGTATTGGTCGCAACCATAGGGCTCAGTGTGAATGTCTTCACGGCTACACCAGGATTACCGGCGACCCTCTCGGCGCGTGCGCACCCAATCTCTGTCAGTCGGACCGGGAATGTCGTGACGACCAGATCTGCGCCACCACTCGAAAGGGAATACTAGACTGTTTGCACGCCTGTGAAGGCATCAAATGCGGGGCTAATGCCCAGTGTTTGGTTGTCGGCCATCGACCTGCCTGTCAGTGCAAGAATGGCTTCGCTGGCAGTCCTGAAGACCTGTTGCGCGGTTGCGTTCCTAAAGACAAGTGCTCGTCAGACAGTCAATGCAAAAGCACTGAAGTTTGCCAATTAAATGAGAACGGAGTGAAGGACTGCATCGACGGCTGTATAAGCAGTCTGTGCGGCGCGAACGCGGTCTGCATCACGAACAACCACTTCGTGTCGTGCACTTGTCAGGAGGGCTACACCGGAAGACCGTCGGACACATCAGTCGGCTGTTACCCGATAGCGCACCAATGCTTCAGTGACGACAAGTGTCCGTCGAATGCGGTCTGCGTCGGCGGCGACGACGGCGTCAACGTCTGCAAAGACCCGTGCGAGCACTTCCTGTGCGGAGAGAATGCGCTTTGCGTGTCGACCAATCATAGGGCTCAGTGTTCGTGTCGACAGGGCTTTATCGGCGATCCGTTCCACAAATGTATTGATCCCGACGAGTGTAAGTTCGACAACGAATGTCCGACAGACAGCGTTTGCCGACCCGACACCACCAACACTATGAAGTGCGCGCAGGCGTGTCTGTACGTGAGGTGCGGTAAAGGAGCCGATTGTCGAGTCAACAACCATCAGACCCAATGCGTGTGTCCGTCCGACACGTTTGGCGACCCATACGATGCGCTCACTGGATGTCAGCCTCTTCTTCTCAATGTTTGCCAAAGAGATTCGGAGTGTCGATCGCAGCAAACGTGTCGTCAGACCGCGAGTGGAATTGACGATTGCGTGGACGCGTGCGAAACGATAGCGTGCGGACCGAACGCCAACTGCAGGGCAGCCAACCATAGGGGTCAGTGTCAGTGCCTGTCTGGCTATGTTGGAGACGCCGCTAATGTGCTGAACGGCTGCAGGAAAAAGGAACCGAACGAGTGTGAGGTCGACTTCGACTGTCATCAGCCCTCACACGTGTGCAAACCGATGAACGACGGCGTCAAGAAGTGCTTCCACGCCTGTCAGTTCACCAGTTGTGGCGTCGGAGCCCAATGCGTCTCAACCAATCACAGCGCTTATTGCGAATGCGTGGACGGCTTCGTGCGCGAGCAGAACGGCGCGTGCAGACCCAAGTCGAACGAGTGCAACGAAGACATACACTGCCCGACATTCGAGTCCTGCAAACCGAATTCGATCGGTATCTTCAAGTGCGCCGAAGCGTGCATTGACTTCACATGTACGCCAAACTCGCGATGCGTGTCAATCAAACACAGGGGTCAATGCAAGTGTGAGCCCGGCTTCACAGGCGATCCTCAGAGCAGAACCGGTTGTGTAGTGATTCCGATACACGAATGCGATAACGATAACGACTGTCTCGACGCCAATCACGTCTGTCTCGCCGATCGCAGCGGTGTCCGCAAATGCACGGACGGCTGTTCGACCATCGAATGCGGCAAAAACGCGGTCTGCGTTGTCGTCAACCGACAGCCAGAATGTCGCTGTCCTCAGAGCGGACTCTTCGTCGGCAACGCTTACGATCACAGCAAAGGCTGTCGAAGAGTGGACTGCATTGCGGACAAGGACTGCGCCGACAACAAGGCGTGCACACCTCAGAACTACTGCTACGACCCGTGTGTCAACGGCTGCGGTTCGAACGCCGTATGCGTCGCTCAGTCGCATGCGGCCAACTGCCGATGTCTGACCGGTTACACGGGCGACGCCTACCGAACCGGTTGTACTGCCGTCCGTCTCTGCCAATCGAACCCTTGCCATCACTCGGCGCTCTGCGTCGAGGCTCACGGCTCGTACACCTGTCAGTGTCCGCCCGACTATATCGATGATATACAAGACGACGGCTCTCGCATTTGCCGACACCCGAGTTCGTGTCCGCGTGGGAATCGCGACTGTCCGCCGTACGCGGCGTGTCTGCCCGACCCGACGGGCGTCTATCTGTGCAAAAACGCGTGCGAGCGCTTGCAGTGCGGGCCGAACGCGTTCTGCGTGACGCAGAATCACGAGGCGAAGTGCGTCTGTCCCGACAACTTCAGAGGCGAACCGAATTCGGTGGGCGGGTGTGTGCGCGTCAGTCGACTCTGCTCTTCCAACCCGGACTGCGGCGACAGTCAGGCCTGTGTTGACGGTCAGTGCAGGTTTGTCTGCACGTTAGACAACGAGTGCGCTTTAGGCGAGCGATGTGTCGACAACTTCTGCGTTAAGGCGTGCGTCGTTCACGACAGTTGTCCGCCGAACGAGGCGTGCGTTTCCAAAGGCTATTGCAATCTCGGCTGTCGCGGCAATTCGGAGTGCGCGCCGACGGAGGCTTGCATTCAGAATCGATGTCAAAATCCGTGCGAAATCAAAAGCATATGCGGTTCAAACGCTATTTGTTCGGTCAATAATCACAACTTGACGTGTTCTTGTGGGCCATCATTCGAGGGAAATCCAACACCGATTATGGGTTGCAAACGAAGAATAGTTGACTGCTCTGCCGACCGACTGTCATGTCCCGCTGGCCATACATGTCAAGGTTATCGATGTCGAGCGCCATGCGTTGAGTGCGTCGAAGGAGAGAAATGCGTGGACAACATGTGTCTACTGTCGTGTTCGAGTGACAACAACTGTCCGACCGGTGAAGTGTGCAGTAATCAAATCTGTGTGTTGGGCTGCAGATCGGATGGCGATTGTAGTGTAAACCAGATCTGCGCAAACACTCAATGCCTTTGCGTTCCCGGCTATGAACTCAACCCTGCCATCGGTTGCGTGGATGTGAACGAATGCGCGCGAAGACCGTGCCATCAAACAGCTATTTGCGAAAACATTCCCGGAAGCTATCGCTGTATGTGTCCCGAGGGGGAGATCGGAGACGGATATACTGGTTGTCAAAACCCTGGCGAATGTCCGCGCGGAGACTCGGACTGTCCGAAGAACGCCGCGTGTCGTAGTGACCAAAACGGAGTCTCCAAATGCGTTAACCTCTGCGACATCAATCCGTGCGGACCGCACGCGCTCTGCACTATAGTCAACCATCAAGTGATCTGCAAATGTCCAGACATCGGCTTTTATACGGGCGATCCATATAACCGACACAACGGCTGTCAGAAAGTCGATTGTCTACACGACGCCGACTGTCCGTACGACAGACAGTGCGTGAATTTCATTTGCGAGAACGCTTGCGATCACGTGGACTGCGGACCGCACGGCACGTGCGTCATCCGTGACCGACAGGCGGCGTGTCGTTGCGAACAGGGCTTCGAGAATAACGGTCGACTCGTTTGCGTCGATGTGGACGAGTGTCGTCTCCATCCGTGTCACAACACAGCCATTTGCGAGAACGGGGCCGGAAGTTTCAGCTGCAAGTGTCCGAACGCGTTGGTCGGCAACGCCTACAGTCATCCCGGATGCCACGAACCCGATGTCTGTTACAACGGAGACCAGGATTGTCCCGATTCGGCGTCTTGTATTCTGGTGGCCGGCGTTCCCAAGTGTAGGGACCGATGCAATGACCCGACCGTTTGCGGAATGAATGCCAGTTGCGTGACAGTGCATCACCGGTCGCGCTGCACGTGTCCGACCAACTATTTGGGCGACCCCTATGTGAGGTGCGAAAGGGTTGAGTGCTCGACAAGTCTGGATTGCGTGAAGGAGAGCGACGTCTGCTATGAGAACAAATGCATTCACGTGTGCAAGACGTCGACCGCGTGCGGAGACAACGCTGTTTGCGTGCCGCAGATTCACAGCTATACCTGCAAGTGTCGCGAAGGCTATTTCGGTGACCCGATCGCCGGCTGCAGAAAGCGATTGCCGTGCGATAGCGATGACAACTGTCCGAACACCGAGTTCTGCTACATCGACCACTTCTGTCGCAGCTCTTGCAGCTCACATCGAGACTGCAACCAAAACGAAAAGTGCGAAAATGGAAAGTGTCTGCAAGTGTGTCAGTCAAACGCCGACTGCTCTGACGATTACCAATGCATTAATTGGCGATGCGTTACCAAAATTGAAAGCAAGTGTCATTCGGACAACGAATGCGACGCGCATTTGGGCTGTCGTTCGGACGAACGCGGGTTTAGTGACTGCAAAGATCTGTGCGAAAACATACTCTGCGGTCGGAACGCGGTCTGCAAAGTGCGAAATCACGTTCCCGTCTGCGAATGTCATCCCGGATTCGTCGGTAACCCCACTGACGAGAAGTATGGTTGTAAGGCTATTGAGTGCATCGATAGCGAGGACTGTAAGATAAGCCAAGCGTGCAGTAATTACAAGTGCGTCGATCCGTGTCGCGCGCCAAACGTGTGCGGCGATAACGCCATTTGCAGCGTTGAACAGCACTCCGCTGTTTGTCGCTGTCAGGAGGGCTTCGAAGGCGATCCAATCAGCGCTTGCATTGCAATCAACTATTGCGCCAAACAGGTCTGTCACAGGACTGCGATCTGCAGAAACAAAGTCGCGAGCTATGAATGCATTTGTCCGGTCGAGAAAAATATCGGCTCTCCTTATGGCGATCCCGGATGTCGAGGGCCTAACGAATGCCCGAATGGTAATACCGACTGTCCGCCCACTGCTGTGTGCGAGCCTGACCTGAGAGGAAACCTGATGTGCAAAAATCCATGCGAGAAATTGGACGCTTGCGGTGCGAACGCAGTGTGCAGAGTGGAGAACAGACAGAGCGTGTGCTCGTGTCCCGACGGCTTCACCGGAGACCCGAACGACCTGCGGAGGGGTTGCATACGCATCCCTACGTATTGCAGTTTCGAACAGGAATGCCTTCTCGGTATGGTTTGCGATAACGGCAGATGTCGGCCGCCCTGCCATTCGGAGAAGGACTGCGCCGTTAAGGAGATATGCGTCGACAAGCGATGTATGGTTGGCTGCGCTACTGATCACGAATGCTTGAGCGGCGAGATCTGCGCCAACAAGAGGTGTCAGACGGGCTGTCGTGTGGACAACGACTGCGCCTTTAAGGAGGCCTGCATTCTCAACAGTTGCAAAAACCTGTGCGACACTCCGACCTCGTGCGGCACGAACGCCATCTGCAATATGGTCACTCACCAACCGGTCTGCTCGTGTCCGACCGGCTTCACCGGTAACGCCAAACTGTCGTGCACTCGCATATCGCGCGCGTGTCACTCGCCGGTCGACTGTCCGCCCAATCATTTCTGTTTGGAAGGCAAATGTAAAGCCGAATGCGCTGCCGATAAGGACTGCGCTCTCGGAGAGAAGTGCTTCAACAATCTCTGCGTTTTGATTTGTCGAGGCGATGGCGAGTGTCAGGCAAACGAAATCTGTAACTCGAATCGCTGTCAAGTCGGGTGTCGATCGAACAACCAGTGCGCCGATCACTTGGCCTGCACTAGAAATCAATGCATAGACGCGTGTGAGGGCAGCGCCGCGTGCGGTCCCAACGCGTTGTGTCATGTGGTCAATCACCGAATCAGCTGCAGCTGTCCCGTCAACTTCGTGGGCCGACCGACAGCCAACGTCGGATGTATGCGAGAATCGGTTTCGTGCGTCTCCAACAACGACTGCCAATTCTCGAATCACTTCTGTACGAACAGTCGCTGTCGAGCGCTGTGCAGCGCTAACAAGGATTGCGCGGTCGACGAGAAGTGCACGAATGGTAGATGTCATGTGCACTGCACTAAAGACAGGGACTGTCCGTCCAGCGAGATATGCCTGCAGAACACCTGTCAGGTCGGCTGCAGATCGGACACCGACTGCGCCTCATCTGAAGCCTGTATGAACAACCACTGCATCGACCCGTGCGCCAGTCGGACGGCTTGCGGCACGAACGCCATTTGCGCGGTGAGTCAACACGAAAAGGTGTGCTCGTGTAAGGATGGCTCGCTTGGAAACGCGTACATCGAGTGCGTGCGCATCACTCAGTCTTGCGCTGGCGGCCAGTCGTGTGCCGCCGGAAGGCTTTGCGAGTCATCCGTCTGTCGCGTTCAGTGCACGTCCGACATCGACTGTTTCGACAACGAAAAGTGCATCGACAGGCTCTGCAGCATTATCTGCACCGTCGACGACGTCTGTCCCAACGGCTTTGTCTGCGACGGCGGAAAATGCATTCCCGGCTGTCGATCGGACACCGAATGCGCGTCAACCGAGTCTTGCATTAATAGGAAATGTCTGAGCGTGTGTGCGAGTCCTACCGTTTGCGGCACCGAAGCCATATGTCAGGGCGTTAACCATCAGCCCTGGTGTTCGTGTCCCACCAAATTCACCGGTAATCCCAAAGTTGGCTGTCGTCGAATTGATTGCGTGGTCGACGTCGACTGTGAAGCGGGAAAGATATGTCAAAATTACAAATGCAATACTGGCTGTCGATCGGACAGCGGCTGTCCGGGCGACCAAAGCTGTATAAGCCTTCAGTGCACAAATCCGTGTATGTTTAGCGGCGTTTGCGGCGAAAACGCTTTGTGCAAACCGGTGGCCCACCAACCGGTCTGCTCGTGTGCGCCACCGTTTCAGGGAAATCCCACCATTCGATGCACTCTTCCGCCACAAGAAGCCATTTCCTGCAAGGAAGACAGCGACTGCTCTCTCGACAAGTTCTGCATTCACAGGCAGTGCATCACTCGATACGAGTGCAGTTCCGACAAAGACTGCTCGATCGGCAATATCTGCGTTAAGGGAAAGTGCTTTACGGGATGTCGTCGTGAGGAGGACTGCGCTCTCGACATGTCCTGCTTCTCACAGCAGTGCCAAAACCCATGCAGTGTTCGTCGCGCGTGTGGTATTAACGCTCTCTGCACGCCATTCAACCACAGGTCTAAGTGCTCGTGTCCGCCACACTATACGGGAGACCCGATGGCTCAATGCATAGAACTGCCCACTTGTCGGCGCAACGAGGACTGTCCGATTGGTTACACGTGTCTGTCAGGACAGTGCGCTTTCGTGTCCGGTTGTGTGTCCGACAACGAATGCAAGCCGTCGGAGATCTGCGATAACGGCAAATGCGTTGACGGCTGCAGAAGTAACAGCGATTGCGATTTCACCAAAGCCTGCATTGAGAGACAGTGTCAAAACCCGTGCACTATCAAGCTCTGCGGCACCAACTCGTTGTGTCACGCCATCAATCACGACGGCGTGTGTCGCTGTCCAGAGAGCTATACTGGAGACCCGAACCATTCGTGTCAATTGGAACAGGAAGAGTGCTATATCGACAACGACTGCGGCTCATCGAAGATATGTGTCAGCAATAGATGCATAATCGGATGCCGTTCGGACGGCAACTGTCCGTTCGACAAGTCCTGCATCAACAGGCGATGCAGTGACCCGTGCTCTCTGTCCACCTCATGCGGCTTTAACGCGCTCTGCAAAGCTCTCAACCACCGGTCTGAGTGTTCGTGTCCGCCCTTCTTTCAGGGCGACCCGAAAGTGCATTGTCTCGAAACCAAACCAACTTTAGATTTCGAGTGTCAAGAAGACAGTCATTGCGGTCCCGCAAAGGTATGCGAACATCACTATTGCGTGTCCATTCAAAAGCAATGCTATACTGACACGGCTTGCAATCCCGGAGAGATCTGCGACGACGGAAACTGTTTTATTGGTTGTCGAAGAGATTCGGACTGCACTTTCGATAAGGCCTGCTATAATAGCAAATGCGTTAACCCTTGCTCTGTGCAAACGCCGTGCGGACAGAACGCCAACTGCCAGCCAGTCCTGCATCGACCTCAATGTCGCTGTTCAGCCAATTACGAAGGAAATCCATACGATTACTGCAAACCGACACCAAAACTGCCATCACTTGAATGCCAAAAAGACAAAGACTGTCAATTGGGTTACATATGCGAGCAAAACACGTGTAATATTGGCTGCAGATATGACGAGAACTGCCAACAGGACAACGCATGCATTCACAGGCAGTGTTCAAATCCCTGCGAATATCCCGAATCGTGTGGCGCCAACTCGTTGTGCTCAACGGTTGGCCACCGACCGCGATGTTCGTGTCCGGCGGGCTTTACGGGCGACGCCAACATTCAATGCATTCCAGTGATAGTCCCGGTCTGCTTGCATGACGCCGACTGCGGAACGGGTCAGATCTGCGAGAACGGCAAATGCATCGACGCGTGCAGGACTGACGACACCTGTTCCTACACCATGGCCTGCATTAACCAGCGCTGTCAAGACCCGTGCAGTGTGTTTGGCGCGTGCGGTCGCAACGCTCTCTGTCAGCCAGAAAACCATAGAGCGGTCTGCAGTTGTTTGCCTGACTATCGCGGAGACGCGTTCGCCGTTTGCGACAGAGAGGAGATATCGCAGCAAATTGCGTGCGCCAACGATAAGGAGTGCAGCTTCGGATTCATCTGCGATTCGGGCGCCTGTCTTGAGGGCTGTCGTAACGACGACCACTGCACGCCCGACGAGGCCTGCTTTAACAGGGTCTGCAGGAATCCCTGCGAACACAGCAACGCCTGCGGAATCAACGCTGACTGCTCGCCAAACATTCACCGACCGGTCTGTTCGTGTCACTCGGGGTTTGTCGGCGACCCTCTCGTCGAGTGCCGACCCCTGCAAGTGATCGAATGCGTTCGCGACGCCGACTGCGGTAATCGACTGGTGTGCGAGAATTCGCGATGCATTATCGGGTGTCGCGATAGCAGCGGCTGTTCGCTCGACGAGTCCTGCATTAACCGAATTTGTCAGAACCCGTGCAGTTTGTTCGGCATTTGTGGCCGAAACGCCGTTTGCAGGCCATTCAACCACACGTCCATCTGTTCGTGTCCGTCGGGACTGAGAGGCAATCCAAACGTGGTGTGCACTGAAGCACCGCCGCAATGCCTCAAAGACAACGAATGCATTTTGGGTCAGATCTGTGAGAACACGCAATGCATATCCGGCTGTCGTCACGACAATAATTGTCCCGAAGATCGGGCCTGCATTCTGGGCAGCTGTCAAAACCCGTGTTTGCTTCCCAACAGTTGCGGAGTGAACGCCAATTGTCAGCCTTTCAATCATCGGCCGCGTTGTGAATGTATCACAAACTTTCGCGGAAATCCATTCGTTAAATGCGAGCCAAGTATGATATTTCTATGATGTCTCAAATCATTTAATGTTGAACTCAATGTTTCGTTTCAGTACCCGACGACTACTGCGAACAAGACTCGTCGTGCTCTTTGGGGAGAATATGTGAGACCAACAGATGCATAGGTTAGTGAGAATTGCATGCGAGTGTCGTTAGCGCTGCTAACATATCATCTCTAACACGCCATTAGAGGGCTGTCGGAACGACGCCAACTGTCGATTCGAGGAATCCTGCATTAACAAGATATGTCAAAATCCGTGCAACCTGTTTGGCGCTTGTGGTCTGAACGCCGTTTGTAAGCCTCTCAATCACGACCGAATCTGTACGTGTATTCCCGAATACACCGGCGATCCGAAGGTGTTGTGCGAACGCATATTACCTCCGCCTGAATGCACGAGCGATTCTCAGTGTCCGCTCGAACACATCTGCCAGAATCAGCGCTGTCTTCGTAAGTCGTTATTCAATTCACACTCAAACTAGTAGTTAGAAATATTAGTTGAAGCCCTTATCCTAATAATCTACAGTAAATTCTGTACTTTAATTTCCACTTTAATATTACAATACTTAAACACATTTTATTAACATTTTAAATAACTATACATAAAAGTATACTAAAAGTCATATAAAAATTAAGTTTCAGTGAAATTTAGTTTTAAAGTTTGAACTTAACTTTAATAATTTTAGAATAATTATTATGGCTTTAAACGAACTTTTATTGATTTGACAAACATTTCGATAGATTGACATGAAAGTTGTCAAAACTCAATTAATAAAGAAATATAGCAATTGTTTAATAATTGAATTCAAACCAATAGATGGGTGCAGAACTTCTAGTCACTGTCCGACAGACAAGGCATGTGTGCAAAGCAAATGCACAAATCCATGCACTCATAGCGGCGCGTGCGGTAAAGAAGCGATCTGTTCGGCGGCCAATCACGTGGCCGTTTGCAACTGTCCGAGCGGTTTCAGAGGCGACCCCGACGTCGAGTGCAGGGGTAAGTGATTTCGCATTTCGAATGGACTCCAATTACTATCACTGTTTTTTGCACATTTAAACGCAGAAATCCCACCAGAATGTCATAACGACGAAGACTGTGGACTCGAGAGAATCTGCTTAAAGCAAAAATGCATCGGTAAGTGATTTGGTTTCGCTTATTTCATTTTATAGAATGTTGTATTACAAATTATAAATACTATAATAAATGTAAAACACTTATAGTCGGCTGTCGAATGCATAACAACTGTCCGTTCGATAAGGCGTGTGTCAATGGTTTCTGTCAAAGTCCGTGCAGTATTGGCGGCATGTGTGGCGTGAACACGATATGTCGGGCCGAGAAACACGAGGCTCAGTGCTCATGTCTTCCCGCTTATACCGGCGATCCGTTACGTCAATGCACTAAAGTGTTGGTCGAATGCGAAGTCGATAAGGATTGTGGCAACGGTTACGTCTGTGCTAATCAGGAATGCAAGGGTTAGTCTCACTAAACAATACGAGTTGACTCGCCATCGCTTGCCATCACTTTCACATTTAACATTTCTCGTAGACATCAACGAGTGTCTCAAAGAGCGCGTGCCGTGCGGTCCCGGCGCGAGCTGCACCAACCTTCCGGGTTGGTTCAAGTGCTCGTGTCCGATGCCGCTCGTCGGCGACGCTTACGGCGCCATCGGATGCCGCTCTCCATTACCGGTTTGCTTTCATGACGCCGATTGTAAAAACGAACAGAAATGCAATCCCGTTACTCAAGAATGTTACGGTTAGTGTTGCTCTTTCTTATCGTGAATAAGATGATAACTCATTGCTAATCAAATGTGAAATATGTCGCAGACATTTGTTCGAAACCCGGCGTTTGCGGGAAGGGAGCCATTTGTAAAGCGATCGCGTCGAAAGCCGAGTGCTATTGTCCTGCAGGCTATCGCGGAAACCCATACGTTGAATGCTCAATACGTAAGATTAATTTACGAATTTATCATAAACTCATTTACTTAATCCAGCAATTAATTGCATATTTAGGTGACTCGTGTTCCGATTACAGCGATTGTCCCGGAAATTTGAATTGTCTCGGCGAACACTGCGGGTGTCCCAAACCATTCCAGCAGTTGTCGTCGTTTTGTGTTTGTATGTTTAACGAGATCTATGTGTTGGCCAAACATTAATCATAAGCTATATTTCAGTGACGAGCCTAAACTGTTCGACGAGCAGTCCGTGTCCTCAACACCAAGAATGCGTGTACAGCGGCGCCAATGACTACATCGGGTTCTGCATCTGTCCGCGAGGGTTCGTTCTCTCTTCGGATGGCCTTTGCAGAGACGTGAACGAGTGCGACGGCCCGATATTCCCGTGCGGTCCCGGAGCCATGTGTGTCAACACTGTCGGCAAATTCAAGTGCTCGTGTCCTCCAAGAAGTTCTGGTGACGCTTATGGTGAAGGATGTTTCGGTTTGTTGTCTATTATATTCAATTCAGCATTCATTTTAGTTCTGTTATATGTAATTCTGTCTTTTAAATGATAGTTGATTTACCAAAACAAGAATGTCTTCACGACGCCGACTGTCACGAAGACAAAGCCTGTATTGATTTCAGATGCATAAGTATGTTATCAACTAATTTATTCATTTATTATTGAATAACATGTCGATATAAAATTTAGATCCGTGTTTATACGATCGCGAGTGCGGACAGAATGCGATGTGCGTAACGACGAGACATAAAAAGGAGTGCAAATGCAGGCCATTATTTTTTGGAAATCCGCACACGATATGCAGAAAACCAGTGGATTGTATTTCCGACGGCAATTGTCCCGGAAATTTGATCTGTTTGGCCGACAACAAGTGCGGGTGTCCTCTAGAATACGAGCGACAATTAGACTATTGCTTGAGTAAGATATTTGAGTTGTTTGCTGTTTATGTCTGCAATTAATAAAATCATTTCAAACTTAGGGAAGAGTGAGAACTGCACGACAAGCAATCCCTGCTTAGCCAACCAGGAGTGCATCTTTAGTGGTAGCACTGGACAGGGATTTTGCGTTTGTCCGCGAGGTTTCAAATTGACATCGAGTAGCGTTTGTCAAGGTTTGTTCCATTTGTTGCCATTTGTTGGGCTCACCTCATGGTTTGCCATTGTTTCGAAACCACATTCAAAACTCATTTTTTGTTTATTTGTGTAGACATAAACGAGTGCTATGAAGAGCCGCGTGCGGTGTGCGCTAAAAACGCCAGTTGTGTCAATCTTATTGGCTCATACGAGTGCCGATGTCACGACCAGTTTGAAGGCGATGCTTATAGAGAGGGCTGCAAACTAATACCACCGCCATTGCGTGGCTGTCGCTCCGATTCCGACTGTTCTCTCACGAAGAAATGCGATACGTTGTCGAGAGAGTGTTATGGTATGTATAGCGGATTGCTTTGACGCTATTTTCAATTAAAATGCTTCAATGTTTGCAATCGTAGACCCGTGTCTGGTGAGGGGACCGTTGGAGTACAAGTGCGGACACAACGCAATCTGCAGAACCGAAAACCATCAGTCGGACTGCTATTGTCCGCCCGCTCACGACGGAAACCCATATAAGTTATGCTTCAAAAAGATTGTGTGCGGCATTGACTATCACTGTCCCGGAAATTTGATATGTCTGGATAGCAATACCTGCGGCTGTCCTCTCAATTTCTTCCGCGAAAACGACTACTGCTTCATCAAATCGGAGAACTGCACCACATCTAACCCTTGCCCTCAAAACGAAGAATGCGTGTACACCGGAAGCACAAGTGGTTTCTGCGTTTGTCCGCACGGATACGAGTTTCATCCGAGCGGCGAATGCATAGACATTAACGAATGTCTGCACGTGATCTGTGGTTCGGGCGCGCTCTGCAACAACAAGGCTGGAGGTTATGAATGCAGTTGTCCTGTCGATACGATTGGCGACCCGTACGTGAAAGGATGCAAAGAAATTGACGGCTGTCGTGCTGTCGATGACTGCGCTAATGATAGGGAATGCGATTTGGGAAGCAAACAATGCATAAGTTAGTTTCATTTATTGAATTATCTGTAAGAATAAGCTCTAATTCACTTAATGTCTACTATATTTAGGTCCGTGTTATATATGCGGTCCGCACGCCGAGTGCACAGCGAGAGACCACAAAGCTATCTGTTCGTGTCCACCATTGAAAATCGGTGACGCTTACGACAAATTGCACGGTTGTTATTTCGAAAGGCCGCCGACAACCACTGAACCGCCATCTGATCGAACCATTCCTCCACCTTCTGAAATATTAGGTATGTTTAGCGCATTTCATAGCACATTAAGTAATTGTTTGAGTAATTGATCGTAATTATCGTTGTGTCAGTGATGTGTCTCGCGGATGGCGTACAGGTTTCGGTACGATTGGACCGCTTCGATGGCATCATATACGTGAAGGGTCACAGTCAAGACCCTCACTGTCGAAGCGTCGTCACCAGCACTGAAGGAGACTCTATTGATTTTCGGGTGTTATTCAATCACTGCGGTCTCGTTCACGTGGACGGCGAGGCATCGTTTGTGCTAATCATTCAAAAACATCCCAAATTAGTTACTTATCGAGCGAGAGCTTATCACATCAAATGTGTGTACAATACCGGTGAAAAGACGATTACTCTTGGCTTTAATGTGAGTATGATTACGACGTCTGGAACTATTGCCAACACTGGACCGCCGCCGACCTGTATTATGTCGATCTGCACTCTCGAGGGAAAGGAAATCAGTAGTGCAGAGATCGGCGACGACTTGCTATTGAAAGTTGACGTTCAGCCAGACTTTATTTACGGGGGATTTGCTCGAAGTTGTGTCGCCAAAACGATGGAAGACGACGGAGAGTTTCAATACGAAGTGACGGACGGCAACGGTTGCGCCACCGATCCCAGCATTTTCGGCAATTGGGAGTACGACCCGCACAAGAAGTCATTGATGGCCAGATTTAACGCGTTCAAGTTTCCGAGCAGTAATAACTTGCGATTTCAATGTAATATTCGAGTATGTTTTGGCTCTTGTCCTCCAGTCAACTGCGAAGGTGTGGACGCGTACGGCCGCAGAAGACGTCGTCAGGTTAAGGACGAAGACTTGGTGTTGACCGACGTGTTCAAAGAGGGAGCTCTGAGAGAAGAGATTATGGTTCAGTCGAACGCAATACTCACTTTCGAAAAACGAGATCCTCAGCCATCACTGCCATCGTCTGGCGGTCCAAAGATTGAAGACATAGAACACGTGTGTTTACCCAAATTAGGACTAATAATATCGATGATAATCACGACACTGTTAGCACTGGTGGCCGTAGCGGTGGCCATATCTTGCTGGCTCATGGCTTACCGGCGCAAACCGAAGCGAGTCGGACCACTGCCACACCCGCCAGACTTTCCCAATCCATTGTATACAACTCCAGAACCAGTAGCAGAACCTTCGCCGGATTACTATCCGACTTCTCATAACATGTGATGATGCGAGGCATCAGTTATCAGTTATAGATCTAAGTTTGCATCTAAGTCTCAATAGAAAGCCTAATTTATCACAATCACAATTAATTTATCACATCAAACCATTTTCATTGTCATCCCCTCATCGACTCTCTTACTCTCATTACTGCTGATATTCTTACTCTGGTTTTGGTTGACATCAGCTATTTATCGGTAACAAAGGTTCAATTTATTTATAACATATAGATTTTGACCTGTTTTCGGGTACTTTGTTTGTGTGGCCGAAGTGCCAAAGTTCATACCACACACAATCTATCTGTCATTTCAGTAATTTTAAAAATACCTGAAAACTGGTCAACATCGGGGTCTATATTTTTCGATTCTCTACTATTTTTTAGTCTATAATGTGTTGAATTTATTTTAATATAAATTTTACTAATAATATGTTTTGAAATTTTTTTTGTATATTGAATTTAATTGTATGTGATTCTAATGTCATGTGATTTTTTGTTTGCTATTTATGTCATCAACTATTTTTTGTCATTTTAAAAAACTAGTTTAAAGGCAGCTAATATGACAATAGATAGCAAACATTAAATTGGATTTGGTCTTTACAATTGTGCGTATTTATTGCTTGTGAGATTTAAATGGCAGCTATTTTTATGTACGCTTTAATTATTTTTAAATTAAATAAAATGATTTGATTTTATAAATAAAGATAACTTTTATTATTACGTTATTATCTCATTTTTTTTCTATAAAGGTTTGATTGATATAAAAAGTTGATTAATAAAAGTGTTTTTAAAATATGATATACTGTATCTAAAATCAATTTTGCGATTTAAATTCCATATCAAGAATATGTAAACAAAACAAATAATAAATACATTTAAAAATATGCAAATATTTAGATAAATCAATTTAAAATTTATAACTTTTTTGAAGTTTTTATAGATTCATAGATATAATAATATTTGAAAAATTTCAATTATTTCGAATATACTATGAAACAATTTATTATTATTTATAAAAAAAAACTTTGTCTAACTTTAGACGGCAGTCAATGTGATTTTTGTGTGTCTTAACAATTATTAAACATTGTTTTATGAAAGTTTAATAAAATTATTTTAATTAATATTAAATAACTTATCTTTTTGTTCAAAATTATGATTACTTTTTATTTGAAAGTAAGTAATATTTAATATTATTCAAAAATAGTGCAATAAATTATTTCAAATATTTATAATAAACATTTATGCATATCATATCATAAATTGAGAAGCTTTGTCGTGTTATACAACACAATTTATAAAATACCATTTGTTATATTATCTTATATTACATAATAATCACATTTTTCAATTTACAGCATTTTGTAATTCTCTGTCAATATTATGATTACATTTTATTAAATTTAGTTATCAAGTAATACAAATATTTAGTATTTATTGACTATATGTGGTATACTTAAATAAATAATTACAACTTAAATAAAGAAATTTTAATTGAATATCATTAAAAATTTTGAAATAGCATAAACCAAACTAGTTGGTACATATAATGTTAGGGAGAATTTTCTCTAAATTATGTTTGTAAGCGCTCAGCTACGCTTCGCGCTTTAAATTTTTTAGTTACAAAAAAGTATTGTTGTAGAAATTTTTAAAAAATATTATTAAACTATCTCTTTAACAATACTAATTGTTAACTATAAACATACAAACTTATATTCGGCAACTAAATTTGGCCAACTTGTCCGACTTAAACGACAACTTTGGCGCCAAAAATGTTTACTAAAATGGGTCCTATTCTGGCGGCGCTTCCCTTCTTTTCCTCTTACGGGGGGGGGGGGGATGTTAACATCTCAATTATATAAGGGAGAAAATTCTCCCTAAAAATCGTTTTTTTTAATTTATAAATTTTGAAACTAAATTTCATGTGTATAAAATAGCGGATAATCTAAAGGTTGCATATGTCAGGACAGACAATGAGTCGGCATTTAGTTTTCTCGAAGACGCGAACACATTTGGCATAATAATTAAGAGACAATTAAACTAAAACTAATTGATTTTATTGAAATTAACAATTAAAGAAAATAATGGTTAAGCTTTAAGCCTTAACATTACCACTACAAGGTCTAAACGTTGACTCACTTCTTAATAGCACTTTTTGTTATCGATATCAACTTTAATTAATGAATCATTACATTCTAAATAGTTTTAATTTAATAGTTGAGAAACTGTGACGAACTGTGATGTGAGCGCAATGAATATGAATTGGAAAAGTATGTCCTTTTGACAAATGCTTGCATATAATCAACAATTGAATAATAATTGAAAAGATTAAGTTTGCTAAAGACATCATTTCATCATATACTTAATTCTAAATAATTAACATCAATTAAATTAACAAAAAAAAACTTTTGTACCCAAATTTTAAAAATATGTGAATTTGTAAAGTAATGCATTTTAATTGATTTTCAATGTGTACGCATTTAAACTTAATTTATAATGTATTACAATTTTTTTAAAATTTAAATATGATTAAATCAAATTCGTATGCAAAATATGTAGAATTGATTACAGAATTAATTGTATTTAAGTATTGAAAATAATTGGCATTTATTGTTTAAACTTGTTTTTACGTGTACAAAATCGAAAAATCGAATATTTTGTGTTTATTAAAATATTAAAAATTTCCGGAATTAGGGATAAATTTTTGTTCAAATATACCTTACATTTTATCGCAAAAATATTTTTGATATGAAAAATGCGGTCTCTATTATAGAGACTCTATAATAATAGAGACTAATAGTCTGTACTGATAGACAGTAGTAATAGTTGACAAACTGTGTTGAGATGTGTCGATAGCGATGAAACACTTTCTTTGAGCGTACATATAAAACGACACGATTTGGCACAACATTTCAAAGCCATAATTGTTTATATTTGACACGAAATAGTGATGAGATGTTAGAATGAAATACGAATTTGATTGAAACGGTTCGACACTCGCAGTAATGGCTCGCAATAGTGGCGAGTTTGGTGTGACTCACCTCAGACCTGACGACACGCTCATTATGGTAGGCATTCGACATCGATTCGACATCACTCATGTTAACTGTGATTACAGGCCGTCAAACTGGAGAGCAGTCATACGAAGAGGTCGCGCTATCTAATTGTGGTGAACTGGTCGCAGACCAACGAAGAGAGTTGTCTGCTCGGCATCGACTCGAACCAAGTCGGCGACGCGTTGAGGACCACCATCGGCTTGGTTCTGCCCATTCTGGCCGACACTCGGGTCACTTTGGACGGCGACGGGTCTGTCGATTGCATTTGCACTATATTTTGCTCCATTTCTATGCACTCACTGAGCAATTGCTTTATTTTGACTCCCGTTTTGCACATAATTTCCATTTTCA
>JAQIYA010000064.1:0-33833 GCA_034699355.1 Microtritia minima | reverse complement strand
AAAAAAGTTAAGTTTAATGCAATATAATTATACAATAATAAAACCAAATATTATAAAAAATAATATTCGAAAATGGTTATAAGCATTAACTTAAATTGTTTTAAAACCAATAAATTAATTAAGCGAAATCTTTTTAAATTAAGTCTAAATTTATTGGTTGAATCAAAATGGCATCAAAATCTAGTGAATCATCAAAAAAGCAAGAATCAAGACTTATGTGTAAATTTCACGATAATTATCTGGTTTTTTAAAACATTAATTTGAATTTATTTAAATTTATTGTTAAGTAAGCGCTTGCTTAGCTTAAGATAAAAAAAAGTATAGTTATTGAAAATGTTGCCAAAATTACCTACAATTGCATAAACTTTGATAATTTAGTTTTTTTAAATTTACTTATATATATATTTTTAAATATGCAATTATTTGTAAATCAAGTTACTTAATTAAATTAAATATTATACCAATTAATATTTAAATTTTATTACTTTAATGTAATTTTTTAATTTATTAATATAAGTTTAATATTTGGTTTTTCATTTTGTTAGAATATTAAATTGTTATTACATTAAAATTTTGAAATTAGCAATATATTTGCATTGCATATAAAACTTCGTAAAACTTAACACAACAGCGTGATTATAACATTTGTAACATTTAATATTAAAGTAAATGATTTTTAAAAAATAAATACAATGAAATTATAAATAGAATTGTCAGAATTGCAAATTATACTACACTGTATTGTAAAGTAACAAATGTTGTAACAAATTAAAAAAAAAGTTGATTTCATATCAAATAGTTTTTGCGTGTCTAAACAATGGCACGCAATTACTTAATCTGTAATTTGTTAATAATAAAAACTATTAAAATGTGTAATATTTAACATTTGACATTTTATATATTGCCAAATATTTTACTAAGGATTACAGAGCAAACACTTTTTTTACTGAGTTTATTTCATTTTATTTAACAAGTTTTAAATGCACTGCAAATGTTAAACTTAAACGTATACATAATAATTTCATAATATAGTATATTTATTTATTTAAATTTGGATACTAAAGCAGAATTGATAGTAAGAAATTTATTAATAATATTACAACTATATATGAGACATCAAATTCAGGCACAAGTTTTGCTTAATTTGGGTTTATTGAAATGTTATGTAAGCGATTCGTTTCACGCTTTAAGTTTTTAGTTATGCAAAATAAACTATTGTTATGGAAGTTTTTGTGGAAAAATTAAATTTATTATTAGACTATTTTTCTAATTTATTATTATCCATTTTCCCTTCACTTCACTTTAAAAGCTTATTTCTTCTAATATTAATTTCACAGACAGCTCGTGTAACAGCTAATTCTATGTTCAGCACAAATTTTTTATTGCATTATTTTGTGTACAAACGAGAAAATTGTTGAGTTTGTGAATCACAAACTAAGAATTTTAACTTTGATTTGTGCTTTTAATAAACATGTTTACGTTGATATACGTGTTACGATTTCACCACAATACACATGTTTCGCTGTTACTCTTCTACAGATACAAACCATGCAATATAGTCGGTCAACAATTTAATTAAAGCAGACTTTTGGCTATTTTAAACTTTTTCCCGATTAACTCTTTAGTTTAAAATTTTTCATTTTCAGCGTTGATTTTTGAATGTCAATTCCACGCTAACGTCTATTTATTAAATAAACAGATGTCTCAAATTAAAATATTATTTAAATGTTACTATGTTTTTATCATTTTATTATCAAAAAAAAACGTTTATATAAAAACAATAAATTGTGTTATAATGTTATAATTGTGTTTTATGTAATACATATTTATATAAGATTTCTTATCCATTATTTACAAGCAATTGATAAATGAATTGAAAGTGAATTAATATTAATGCGAAGTTATTTGCGAACAAATAACAAACTCAAGCCAAGGTTAACCGTTAACCGGTTCAGTGGGGTTACACTCAAAGGTTAATGATAATTGTGATCGATTGAACTTTCGTGCGGCTATAGTGGAGATGCAGACGAAGTGAGTGTAAAGTACAGGTATATGTATAGACTGTAAGACTCGACTATTACCTGATAAAGGGATAGTAAAACTTTTTATAGTGATCCATATATGACTAACACAAGAGTTTGCTTTCATTAAAGCCAGTTTCGTATAAGAAACACAATGAAATAATATAGTCCTAAATAATTATTATTTAAAAATAATATATTCTTATTAATAATTAAATAATTAATAGCAAAATAACAGATCGTATTAACGAAACCGACACGCGTTAGCGTTTGCCTGTACTGCACAGCATAGCATGCATGCGTGTAAATGTCTTTTCCTTTATCTTAGTCGTCGCCATAGCGACAGATACGTATCGACCATACATTGTTTTGCCACTCACTCACACCTTTCATTACACACTAAAAAATGTTGCCCTAAACAGTACAGTAAAATGTTTTTAAAAAATCATTTACAGCTATTATCCGCTATTACAACGATTTGATAATGTGATGAATGAATTTTAGATTATTTTATCTATTTTTTAGGCATAATTCACTTTTATTTAGAAGCTCACACTTGAAACTCGAGTAATGTATAGTTATAACTATTTAGAGTGTATAACGCGTGCGATGTTCGTCACGTTATGCCTCTGATTGGTCGAGAGCTAATGAGCATAAGGTATGCCCGCATTGAACGCTCGCTATATATTGATGGCGTCGCCATTCACTCCGCTTAACCATACTTTCCATTCAATAGTTTACGTTACGATAGTCATCAACTTTAAGGACACGTACTTATAGTTAGCAGTTCGTCGTCAGTCCAATCGGCATCAGTTGGCCATCAGTTGACGGCTCGCAAACGCATACAAAAGCATCGAAAGGCGTGACAATGATTGCGAAGCAGAGCATCGACACGACCGGTGAGGCCGAGCGGCAGTTCGTGTTCGTCGACAAAGACTATCACTGCAACATCACCGACAACCTCAACACTCTCAGGCGGAATCGACAGTTCTGTGATGTCATCCTTCAGGTATGAATCACTCGCTTCTCTGCCATCATTTGCATGCTGTGATACCCATAAACTGACGTTACGATTGAATGCCTGATCGTTACGTGACCTCAAGTGGGTTATAGCGAACCACTGGATTAGGTGTGTATGTCTGCGCTGTGCCTCATGTCTAAGCGCATTCAAAGTAAGACAACCAGTCATACGCTTTCCATATCAATACATTTGAAAGCCTTAAACGGCGTTGAATGGCATTAATGTCAGTAATGGTAACGCTGTGGACCGTTCGCAGATCGGCAACAATCAGGACATCCACGAGATCTACGCGCACAAAGTGGTGCTGTCGAGCGCGAGTCCGTATCTGTTGGAGATGTTCTCCAACGACACGTCGGCGACCATGCAGTACAAGCTGTTGAACGGCAGTTACGACGTCGAGGCGTTTGATTACATCATCGATTATGCCTATACTGCTCGGCTCGAAGTGCCCAACGATAAGGTGAAGCACGTGTACGGCATCGCCAACCGATTGAAGATGACGTCCGTGGCGTACGAGTGCGGCCAATACTTGCTGTCGACGCTGACTCCCGAGAACTGCTTAACCGTTCGCGCGATTCGCGGCGTTTTGCGCGACTCTTTCCTACTTAACTCAGTGGACAACTATATTCGGCAGAACATGTCGCTCATAGTTCAGAGCAAATGCTTGGATTCGCTCACTCGAATTCAGGTGGAGTTCGTGCTCAACAGCGATGAGGAGCGGAGTGTGTCGCTCACCAACGATATCAATCTGTTCGTTATGGTTCTCGAGTGGATTCGCAAGAGTTTCGATCGCGAAGAGTTCAATCTGACCACCATTACCGAGAAGATGCATATGCTTTACTTCAACAAAATCGATAATCTCCTCCACGACTGCAACGAGATTGCGAATGGCGATACTGGCGATTCGGAACTGATTCAGGATTACAAGCGATTGTCGAGACGGCTGTCATTTCCGGCCAAAGTGGGAGCCGTTCATCAGCAGCAAAATGATGGCCAAAACGGTCACAACGGACACAAATCGAACTCGTCGTCAAAGGCGAGACAATACTTGTTCACGCGTTCCGATTCGGAGTCTTCGTTGTCATCTATAGCTGAGGACGACAATGAAAGCGACTGGAAATTGTTGTCGTCATGCGTTTCTGGTAAGCATACACTTTTAGGATTGGTTACCATCTCTGGAAAGCTCTTTGTGTTGACCGTTAAACTACGGGTCAATCAGCCGACAAGCAATTCCCACAACGGCTCTCAACATAATTTAATCGAAAAGCCAGAGCAGTATTGTTTAGTGCCACCAATGAGTTCTGCGCGATGTGCTGTTGGAACCGCTGAATTGGATGGAAAACTATTCGTATGCGGTTCGTGTCTCATTATTTTAATTGTAATTTATATTATTTTAAAATAAATTTATAGATGTGTTGATTCGTAATTTAATGCTATTTCGTGTATACTGTTTAATAGCGTATAGATTATTTAATATTATGATAAACATAAACATTTGTAACATTTAGGTGGTTATGACAGAGGAGAATGTTTGAAAACGGTTGAAATTTATGATGGGCTTAAAAATAAATGGGAAAAGTTGAAGCACATGCAGGTTCCACGTGGAAGGTTTGACATCACTGTTCTCGACGGCATTGTCTACGCTATAGGAGGTAATTGATGCGATTATAGATGTTAGTTGTTTGTAACGAATTAAAATGAATCGATAGGCTGTGACGGTCAAAATGAGCTCAACTCAGCTGAAATGTATGACTCGTCTACTATGAATTGGACTCAATTACCCAATTGTCCTGTCGTCCGATCGAATGCCGGTAAGAATAAGTAGTTAACTATTAGATTCGTAGAGTTAAGTAATATAAATAGTAAGTATCCATCAATTGGTTGGCATCATTGGAATTGATTTTTGCGAAAAACTTCTTAGTTCTTTGTTCTTTCAGTCATTTTGGCGACCAATTAATCGACACGTTCTCAAATTACATTCTCGTATTTGTTATACTAAGTTATATATTTTGAGTAGAAGTTAAATGACATATTAAGATATATATGATGGTTTTTCATCTTTCCTATGATTTCAGGTTAAATTTGACGCCAAGAGGTGTAATGTTTAGACACCTCTTTCAATGATAATGATGTGAAATCTGCAGAATCGCGATCTGATCTCTCGACCGTCAGTTGCAATCCCGTTAATGTGTTGTTAAATGATTTGTCTTATGTTTAATGCTGTGTTCATATCATGAACGGGATTGCATGTACTGAGTTGATTAATTTATAAGAATCCGTATCAGCAAATGGTAAGTGGCAAACACTTTATCAGAACAAATTCATCGCATTATTTGGTGCCAACCATTGCCTTATTGCATGTTAACGCTACGCATAACGCGCGCGCTTAATCGGATTCCCATTCTAATTGAATCGATAATTTGATAGGCGTTTGCACATCGGATGGCAAAATATATGTGATCGGGGGTTGGAATGGGCACAGGGGTCTCAATAGGTGCGACGTTTTTGATCCGCAAACGCAAAGTTGGTCTGAGATGAGGCCTCTTAATTCGGGTAATTATGCCGATATTGTTTACGCTTTATATTGTTATCTTATCAAAATTATATTTTTGATAAAACAATATCTGTTAATTTGGCGATAAGATAAACATATTAAAGTTAACGAAAACAAGTGAAACTAATTCAAAATTGATAATGATTTAGCAGTAGTAATCATATTTTGCAAAAATATAGTAATTAAACTTTGAACTAATTAAATATTAAAGAAATTTAATAATATCAATATAGTAAGAAATTACAAATGCTGAGAGAAAAGTGAATAGAATTTACTTTTTTTATTGCATTAGAATTATTATGATGTTTTTAATTGTTGTGTAATTTTTTTGTAAACTGGTTTATCTCATTGTGTTGCTAAATGTTTAATAATTTATGCATTTTCAAGTGATTTCTAATTAAATGTTTGCAAGCAATTTATTTTTATGTAAAGTTTAAACTCGAAAATTTAGCCTTAGAGGTAATCTTAGATATAATCTTACTTAATACTCAACCTAAATAAAATTATTTTTATAATTTTCATTGATAAAAAAATAAAAACAGTTGCTAACTGGCAGAATCGTAAATTGAATCCATACTGTAGTCTCATAATACTATGTCTCTCATAATAGATTTCAACCAAATTGCAGTTATTATAGGATATTTGATAGTTGGAAATTTTAAGAAATCAAGTTTTTGTAATAGAATGTTTGATAGACACGTGTTTGACTTAATTAATTCATTTATACAAAAATTTCTATTACCACAAATTCAATATTAAAATATCATATAATGTAAATACAAATTAATAACAAAAATAATTATAACAGTAAAATAATCGGTATATAACTAAAGTATTAGATTTTGAGGTAGACTAACAAATTAAGTAAATAATAAAAGCTTTTAAATAAGTCTAATACAATATTTACTTTCACTTAAAGTAATTGTTTAGTTTAGTAATAGTAGTTAAAATTATGTATACATTAAAACTTCGATATAGATCCGCGATTTAACTTCTATACTTTGTAACATTTGAAACAATCTCAGTATATTGAACTCGACTATTATAGTAATAATGTTTCACATTGTGTATTGAAATTATTTGTACGTCGCATAATTTTGTTTTTTTTGTTGAGCAATGAATTACATAAAATCAATACAATTAAATAGGACGCTATCAAAACGGTGTGGCAGTTCTCGATGGTATTATATACGCTATGGGAGGTTAGTGTTAATGTGTTTGGTCTGAATTTAGTTAATAAATTTGAAATTCACTTATGAAGGGTGCGATTCATGGACGTGTCTTAACAGCTGTGAAAAGTATGTGAACGACGGATGGCAAACAATCACTTCTCTGCACACAGCGAGGAGAGGATGTGGTGTATGTCTGCGCAATGAATTTGTTTGATTTACGTCTACTAAAGTCAAATTTGATTTACGTTTAGGTGGCCTCATATAATGGCAAAATTTATACTGTTGGCGGTCACGATGGTGTTCACGCGTTGAGTTCAGTTGAGATATACGATCCTATCACTGACCAGTGGACCGCTGGGCCTCAACTCACGTGTTGCAGAGCTAATGTTGGATTAACCGTTGTTGGAAATCGGTTATACGGTATATAAAGATCTTTAATTATTAAGATTATTCATAAACGCTGTCAATCAATGATATTTCTATATGCCAGCTGTCGGTGGTTTTAACGGCAAAATGTTTCTCAACACAATTGAATATCTGGATAACGAAACGAATGAGTGGACATCATCGGTGTTGAAGTGCTCGTTAATTGGCGAATCGAACGGCAACGAAGGCCATGAGCGCAATGGCAAACAAGAGTACGATAACATCTTAATGAGCGAAACAAATGGTCTCTCAAATCATTCCAAAAGCAAATTACCATTTAATAGCGAACCATTGATCGAAGTGGAGGAGAGTAATGTCGAACATTGAATGGCTTAACAGCATTGCTATGACCGACTAAAAGAACTGTTTTTACTTTCTTTATCCTCCGGCAAAGCCCACTATATGTCAATATCGCTAACCGTTAATTTTTTTAAATCAATGATAACTTTCATTTTTTATTTGTCTAAAAAAATCAAATTTATTCGAAATTCATGTTTTAATAATTGGCAGCATTTTCACACTCTCATCAAACGATATAATTCCACTATTACGTGGCTTTCATATATCGCTATCATAAATAAAATGCTTTATAAGCGAATGACTTCGTGTGTCCATTACTTGATGTGTTCGCTTAAGAACTCGTCGATTGTGTTTGTGTCCCACTTTTGAATATTAAGTTCTTCAATAATGTCGTCGTTCTCGTCCATCAATTTGATGACCGGTTCGGCGCCGCGAACGTACGCCACTTTCAAGTTTGCGTATTGTTTGGATAAATCGCTTTTAATGAAGGCTGCGATGAATGCGAAATAAGCTTAACCTCCAAATCGCTATTTAAGTGTAGACATACCTGCTATTTGTGGGTAATGTCCTATCTTTCATCCGCAAACCTCGAGCCGCGCCGACGAGTATTTCTGCCAAATTGGTTCGCGTTTATAAACACATTTGAGATAATTGTAAGCATAATGATTGGCATACATTGAGAGCCTGTTGTCCCGTGTCTTCGTCTCGACAGCATTGGCCGCACGAGTGGCTCAACTCAGACAAATCAAATCTTGAATTACAAATTTGATATAATAATTAATATATTTTTAACATAAACGCCATACTTGTTGAGTTCGTCGCATCGGCTGCAGAGAAGGTCACTCTTTCGATAGCCTATGGCCAGACACTCGTCGGCCGACAGCTCCACACTCGACGCCATTTTGGCGAACATAATACGGATCTGTTGGCATCGCATTCAGATTAAGATCGCTGTATACAACATTTAATGCTCACCAAAATGGTTAATAAGGATGTGATTCGCACTTCAAAGTCAATCATTATTGCCCGTCAATTGATTGGCCAGTATTTGTCGGTGCAATCGGTGTAATGTTTACATCACTCGCATCGCAATCGGAAGCGAAGCGTGACTTTGTTTGGAGGCGTTGCGTAACGCAGTGTACGACACGAGACAATCGAGTGAAGGCCTCACGAGAGATGGCTTTACGCACGCAAAACGATGTAAACAAAACATTTAAATCATTTGTTTGTGTCGATTGTGTTTCGCGTCTCGTTTTTCGTATTGCTTTTCGGTCACAATCGACGCCAATTCAACGCAATTCATGGCTCGTATCAAACACTAAGTCAAAACTCATATTTCATTGATTTCCAGTATTAATTCAATGCAATGCTTGACTAACTGTTGAGCGAAAATAGTATTGAAATAAACAAAATAAACGCAAAAATAATAAAATAAACAAATTGTGTTTTTGGTGGCGATTTGGTCGACAAAATGGAGACATTCGGTGGTAATTCTGACGTAATAGAGTAGCGACTAATGAGACGATTGGCTCGAAATCGTATGGCAATGAAAGTGCTGAGCGGTCAGAATCGGGTGGCGATCGCGGCGGTCGTGGCGTCGGCTCTGTTTATGGCACTTCTTTATGCCAAGTTTGCCACTGAAATGAGTCGATTGGACGCACAGCGACGACAGATCGACGCACTCGTAGCGCAATACCAGAAGGCGTTGAGGGTTAGCGACCATAACAGCGATAAAGTGGAGAACGACTCGGTCGACAATCGAGTGGACGCAAACAAGACAATCATAATCTACAATCGGGTGCCGAAGACGGGCAGCACTTCGTTTATGGGCATCGCGTACGACTTGTGCGCCGCCAACGGCTTCAACGTTCTCCACTTAAACACCTCGAAGAACAGTCACGTCATGTCGCTCTCCGACCAGTTTCGGCTGGTGGCCAACGCCACCCAATGGCGGGCCAGACAGCCGGCGCTCATTCACGGCCACATCGCGTTCGTCGAGTTCGAGAAGTTCGGCGCCGAACAGTCGCCAATCTATATCAACATCATTCGCAAGCCGTTGGAACGGCTCGTGTCCTACTATTACTTTCTCCGAAACGGCGATAACTTTAGGCCATATCCGGCGGTCGTCCGCCGCCGACAGGGCGACAAAGTCGGGTTCGACGAGTGCGTGCGGCGACAGGAGCGCGACTGTCATCCCGACGGCCTCTGGCTTCAGATACCGTTCTTCTGCGGACACGTTGTCGACTGTTGGGTTCCGGGAAATGAGTGGGCTCTACAGCAGGCCAAACGAAATTTGGTGCAATACTACTTTTTGGTGGGCGTCACCGAACAGCTGCGCGAGTTTGTCGCCGTTTTGGACGCAAGTTTACCGCAATTTTTTCGCGGAGCGCTATCTCGCTATGACAGTGGCCTCAAATCGCATCTTAGAATAACTTATAACAAAGTGGCGCCCCGTAAGTGCGATATGTTTTAATTTATAAATTACAGTATATTTAGTTTGTAGTATATTTAATTTTTAAATAGATTGTATTTGCAATGAGTTTTTCACTATTAATTTAATAATGTTTATAATAGACTCCGAAACTCGGATTTTGGCAGAGTCTTGTAAGTGTTTTTGAATTTGGAGTCTGAGTCTCTATATTTCATTGGAGTTTAAGCTCGAGTCAGAGTCTCTAAATATTTAACAATTATTATTAAATTATTAAAAATGACAACTTTTTTAGAACATTAATTTTAATATATAAAATAATACATAATTTAACTTAAATTTTATTGTAGTATGAAATTTGAATAAATTAATAAATTAAATTGTTTTTAAAAGTAATTTTTATTTCGAAAAATTAACGCCGAGAGACTGCGTGACTCTATAGTGTGAGAATCTGAGACTCTATCTTTAAACACTTAATTTTAATTTTTATACACCAAATACAATTAAAGTAATTAATTATTACAATTTATTTAAATTGTATTTAAACAAATTGTTCGCAATAGTTTGATAGGTTTTTAATTGAAAATTTTCATGAATTCAACACTACAAGAGTTCATATTTTTTTATTTAAAAATAAGTTCGAGTTACTACTACTAATAACAATAATAAGTTACTATAATTACTATTCATATGTTGACATTTATGCGCAGTTGAAAAAATTACTTATTACTTACTCGTACTTATACTTATACTCGTTATTACATGGTGTATACTTCTAAATCGTACTTAATTAGTTTTAAAATCTAAGATTAGGTAATTAATTCATTTGTTGAATCAAAATATTTAGTGCCCGAAACGGTAGCAAAAATTCAACGGTCAAAGACGTGGAAAATGGAGAATGAATTTTACGAGTTTGCGGTCCAACAGTTCAACTTTATTAAGCAGAAGACATTGACAGAAGTTAACGGCCATTTGGAGCCTAAATCGCAACAGTTTTTCTATGAAAAGATTAGACCGCGATAATTGATGAGTATTAACTTAGTATTAAATTTGTTAAATAATAATTGTTAAAAACTAGGAATTCCAAGAGAGCGAAGTGAAAATCAAATAAGTTATTGTCTAATGAAGAGTACGAGTTGTGGGTGTGTTTAGAGGTAGAAATATAGTGATCTGTAATGAATTGACAGCCAATTTTTTTCAAATAATTTAAATTGCTAGGATTATAGTAGTTCTTGTATAGTAATACTTGTTAGGTATTTTTAAAACCATGCTTCTAAGACTATATGGCTCTCCTATTTTCATTTTCATAATCAAGTTTGACACACACTTCGCTGTTTCGGACATTCCTAGTTTACAACTGATGTTTCCTAGACATTACATTCCAATTTTATGCCATTTTCTATTTTTCTACGTGCTATATCTTAAGTTATTCGTATGCTATATATGCATCGTTTTATTGTTATTTTCAACTTTATTTTTAAATTATTTATTGAAACTAAATAAACAAACGCTAAACTGAAATGATTTTTTTAGGGCACTTAAAAGTAAAGGTTTTATTGCAAAAATGAGGTTATTTACAATTTATTATATAAATATTAATACTCGTTATAATTCATCAAATATATATAATATAGATATTATCACAGTTAAGTATCCGAAAACCCAAATGACTAGAAAGCTAAGTGAGCCCTTCGCCTCATGGCTGCCCTCCAAACGCCGGCCCCGACCGACACGTTGTTGCTATTGTTGTGATTGTGATAGAGATTCAGAATATGATGCGATCCGCGAACGGTCACCAGTGTTGAGGCGAGCGACAGACGAATTGGTGCGCTTATGCCGCCCGGAAGTTGTATGAGAGTCGTGACAACTGCCGAATAGCCATCAGAGGTCGGCTCCACAGCTACGGGTCGAATGAGATAGCGTTCGGCCAATTCTGGACAGGCCTGAGATTTTGGTGAGTCTTTCAGACCTAATCATACGTGAAATAGTGTGAAATAGACGAATCAAAATGGTGTGCAAAAACAAAGATATGGCAAAATTAATATTAGAAGCTCACTCGAGTGACTGCCTTTGAATCGAAAGCCGCGACCCTTCTTGACGTTTCCGTGTATGTGATGAGTGGGCGACGAGAGCGCAAACTCAAAGTCCTCGTAATCGGACGGATCGATGTAAGTGAGAATGACGGCGAACGGCCGGCTGGCCATGTGTTTCATTTCTGCGGCGTGCAGTCGACGCGCTCGTCTCAGATCAAAGGCCTGCTTGATTTTCCACACCACCACACAAGCGGCCAGAAATAGAAAGAAACACGAAAAGAAAACGCTAAAAAAGACGAACAAATCGATGCGACTCTGGTCCTGACGGAAGAACATGTTTCCGTGGGTGTGAAGGGCGGAGTCGGCGCCCACTCCGCGCAGAACCATATAGAAGCGAGTGCTTCGCAAATCGTGAACCTCTTGCGGTATCGTTATAATGAGCCGATGCTGAAGACTGCGCACAACGATGAACTCGTTCGGGTCGGTCACCGTTATGTAATACGTTAATTCGTTGGCGAAATGATGCCTTAATTTGAGTGCCGGCCAGCTCTGCGGCGCCGGCTGTGTCGGGTTGGACACGGTTGGGTCGGTCGCCGGCGAGTCGTTCGACGTTTCGTTGTAAAAGTATTCGCGTTTGAATATCAATTTGTCCAAATTTTCGTCGTCGTTGTATCTGTAAGTAGAATATTTTTTGTCTAACCAGACATTGTGTATTCCAGTGGTTCGGTTCACGTCGATCACGAAAACGTCTTCCTTTGCCGACAAAAAGAAATCGACTCCGCCTTCGGTCACGTCTACCACTATTCTAATGTCGACATTCATGTAACGCGGCTGTACTGCAAACTGCGAATTAAAAGACAAAATTAAAATTTTTTAGCATAGTTTTATTTGAAAAAATATAACTTACAAAAACAGTGCGCCCCAAAAGTAGCGCATTTGGCTTTCTAGTGCATTCTTCTTGAGCGTTAGGATCAAAGCAATAATCCTTATCGAGAAACATATGTCTATAGCATTGGTGGCCATTAGTGGGTACGCCTAAGAAGTATTCTTTACATTTTGAGCATTGCCTATGAAAAATATTGAAAGATTAGAATTGTGATTAAAGACGAATTAGCGATTAGAGCGTACAATTGCCAGCACGGAGTCAACAGATTTTTGCTATTTTTCTGATTGCATTGTCGATCATTTTCGGTGTTGTTCTGACAGTTGCAGTTCTCTCCGTTCAACGGACTGCACATATCGCCGTGACTGTTGCACTGACACTGTCGACAGCCGTCGCGTATGTTGTCGGTGGCCTTGAAATAGCCGGCAATGCATTGGTCGCACTTCTCTCCCTGAGTGTTGTGCTTGCAGTTCAGACAAATGGCCTCCGAGAGCGGCCCCTCTGGCAGCACATCGGCGAGCTCTTCGGTCGAGCTTATTGTGTTCAGGTTCAGCAGAGTATTGTTGAATAGCTCTGGAGGTAAGCAGATATCGCTGTGGAAATTGCAGAACACCTTACAGGACAGACATTTGCCGGAATTAACTGGATTTCCAACGAAGAATGGTTTGCACTTTTGACACTGAGTTCCCTGAGTGTGGTTTTGGCACTCAAGACAGTCTCCCAATCGGTTAACGCCCGCACAGTTGCTGTGACCGTTGCACTCGCACGCCAGCGAACAGTCTGTGCCGATATAACCTGAAACGATAATACAATTGATATAATGCGTGAGCCATTAGAAGTGAACGGCCAAATACTGCAAACTAATTACCTTGATTTTGAATTTAGTAATGTTTAAATCATTCAACTATCATAACTTTCGATCAATATATGCTTACATACAATTTAATAAATTTTTAACATTTACTATTTTAAAAGTTTAGCCATTTTGACATATTAATAGGTTAAAACTTTTAAAATCAATCATGTCATCAAAACTTTCAACTTTAAGGGTTTAATTCAAATTTGCAATATTACTAATTGAATGGAAAATAAAAAATGAGTCTATAAAGTTAATTAATGATGAGCATAAGCTCAAAATTGAGAGCTTGAGCTTAAGATCAGCTGAGCGTCTGGAAAAATTAGTGAGCTTGAGCTCAAGCTCATGACTAGTGTAAATATTTATTCAAATAAATACAGAATATGTAGTTTAGCAGTTTAGTTAATTCTTAATTTATTGCTTATAATTTAACACTAATTTAATATTTTCATTTGCATTCATACATGTAACCATTCCATTAAATAATTAATATAATATTAATATTAATAATTTATATTAAAGTTAAACAGATATAATAATTTGTTAATTTATAAAAGAACGAACGAACCGAAATTGCATTGACACACGTCGGGTGCGATACACGTTCCAAAAATGCAACCTTTATTACAGGTCGGTTTGCAATGATTTGCGTCAATAATGTATCCCTGTTTGCATCTACACATAAAACCGTCTTCGAGATCAACGCATTCTTCGTGCCTCTCGTCGCACGTGTGGTGTTCGTTCAAACATTCATTTTCTAATTTAGTGAATTACCATAAAAATTATCATAATTAAGGCGAATTCAATATATGTTTGATAAACTCAGAAATCTTAACATTATTTTATGCCAAAAAACTTAAGCGAATAATACACAATTAAAATTTCTGTTAAATGTAATGACAATTCAATACCTTTTGGCTTTTCAAGATAAGCCCAGAATGGCGGCCCATCACTCTGTGCCATCCAATGAGACACCTCTGATGGCAATTGTCGGCCAAAGACCACCACTTGATTGAGTTTGCAGATGCCATTGATTGGGCCAAACATTCCTCCTTCCATGCAAACCCCTCGTCCATCAACTCGCGAGCCATTAAAAGCACACCATCCGCAGTGCGGTCGAGACAGACAATGCGAAGCCTGTGGCAAATCTATGCACTCGAGCGGACACTGAACGCGAGAGCCTTGTAATACAATACTACCGCACAGACCAGCCTCGCAGCGCAAACGAACAAAGCTGGGAGACATGCATTGCTTCGATTCCTCACTCCACGAACACTCATGAAAGCCTGTTATAAACATTTTCATCAAAAATGTTTAGAATTTGCAAGTAAATCAAAACAATTATTATCACTGACCGCCTTCGCCGCCAACACTCTCTAAGCAAGTGTTGCAATTAATATGCTGATGACAACGCGGCGGACACGAGAGCGGAGGCATCGACTCGACGGGAAACGACGACGCGTTTTGCAATATTCTTCGAACGCACGTCCAGTCAAATATCGGTTTGACATTAAGCGTGTGTCCCAACTCGGATGAGCGGAGCACTTGTCGAGTCCACATGCATATGTTGATCGCAGTGCATTTCTCGCAATCGGACGCCACACACGATCGCAATGGACACATGTATGGCAGAAGAACGACGCGTTGCGGTAAATTGCATTCGGTCTCTCTTTCGCATAGAGAGCCGCTCGGAATACATCTTCCCTGTTGACAATTGGAACACCACTGACACACTTGCCTGGCGTTGGAATACGAGGGCCAAACGGCGACGCAGTCGATGCACGACTTGTATTGATAACAGTTGCGTCTCTCCAATAAGTCGATGCCGCACGAGATTCCTTGAGCCACTTCTGAGGCGCCTTTCGGATTGAAACAACTCGCGGGTATAGTCAGATCTTGAGAGTAGCAAAATGTGCGATTAATTCCGTACTCGTAAACAGCGCAATACGAACAGCCGATGTGCCGCAGACAACCCAGTCTTGAGTGAGAAAAGAGTTGACATAAATCTTTCGGTAGGGATAACTTTTTGAGATCGCCGTTCGTTTGCCCGTTATAACCACCGAATACATAGAGATTATTGCTCTGAATAGTTGCCGAAAGGCCAACGGCGGGCGACGGCTGTTCACCACTAATTAGGATGCCATCCATTTCGAATGATATCCATTTATTGCACTTATAAATATATGCGTAAATCGAACTAATAATTCTGTTACTAAAACCTCGACCGCCGATAATAATCATATAGAATTCGGTGGTGACGGCCGCGTGAAAATATCGAGGAAGAGGTCGCGCGCCGATTGGATTGATTTGTTCGTCAGGTGGCAAACGATACCAAACGTTTGCGGAGAGATGTAAGGCGTAAAGTTCGCCAGATATGACGGTCCGGTCGATGTCGTATACGATTCCGCCGTAAACGTAAATACTATGCGAGTGAAAGTGATATACAGAGGTGTGACCATAGATACCAGTGGGCGGCGCACCACTTGAGTTAAATACTTTCCACTGATGATCGATGATGTCGTATTCGAATTGCTTCTCGAGAAATCCATACGACGGCGAATATCCGCCAATTAATAAGAGCTTATTTCCAAAAGCGGTCAAAGTATGGCCAGCGAGTGGCGGAATATCAGCCATTGTCGCCAATTTTATCCACATTTGTTCAGTAATTTTAAAACACCAAAAATCGCCTAAAACTCCGTTCACTTGACTAAGTCCTCCAAATAAAAATATAAAATCACCGACAAGTTGTGTGGCGTGAAAGTGTCGCGCCTGAGGCAGACCATCGCGTTTGCGAGACGTGGCCTTAATCTCCTCCCATCGCGATGACATCAAATTGAACTTAAAAATGTCGGCCAACTGTCCGCGAGTAGTCGAATAGCCACCGAATGTCCAAATAGCGGTTTCGGTGCTCTCCAGCGTGTGTCCCATTCTTGGCAAATACGTGGCAAGAGTTGGCAGAAACGCTGACGAAGCTTCGCAGTTGAATAGAGTGGACCAAACTATTCGATTTGGTAAGATATATAGGGAGCAGTCATTATTGCCATACTTAGGCATACAAACGCAGCGCCCATTCATCGCATCACACGTTCCCTGACTTTTGTCAGCCGAACAGTTATTCGGACAGGAAATGGTCTGACAGTTAGGGCCGCTATAGTTATTGGCGCAAACGCACGAACCATTAACGCACTCACGATTCTCTTCAGGCAAGCAGTGGAGACAGTCTAAGCGCATATATGAAGCGTTAAACCCCTGATTAGGATCGTGTCGTTCAAAGAAAACCGTCAAAAATCCTGAATAAGCCACTAAATAAATGTCTTCGCGTAAATTTTGACCACAATAATAGCCAAGCTTTTTCTTAAGACCTCCATTGGCGACAAACTCAGGCACGCCATCGAATACTTGTATGTGACTGTAAGGACATTCAACTCTAATATTGCGCTCAATAGTAATGCTGAGAGGAGTCGGAATCAGGTTTGAATTACGCGTCAATGCGTGCAAATTCGACGTATCGAAAGTCTTATGGACCGTAAATATCCAGAGACAATGCAATTGCGACGAACCACTAATGTAACCAATTTTGGATCCAAACGAACCGTTGACGGCGTCGCTGATGACGCCGCGCGCCAAACACTCGAGATAGCATTTGCCGCCGTGTTTCGGGTCGCCGTAATAGCCAGACTCGCACCGCTCGCAACTGACACCGTCGGTGTTGTGCAGACAATAGCAATGGCCAGTGAGCGGATCGCACGAACCCCTGTCGTGGTCTCCGTGACCGTTGCAGTTGCATAGCTTGCACGCAGGCATTGTGGTAGCGTTTCCATAGCTTCCGTTAACGCATCGCTCGCAACGCTCGCCTTCAGTCCAGTCCTGGCACTTATCACAGACGCCAACGCCAGTCACGCACGTCGAGTGGTTATTACAGCCGCAACTCGTGCCGCAATCACTGCCAGTCCATCCCAGTTCGCAGACGCACAGCGAACTCGACGCCACTGAGCAGTAGCCGTGAACGCAGTCGACGCCACACTTCGGTAGGCTCTCGTTGAGCGCTGTGATCACATTCACGTTACCGGTGTTGATGTCGTACACGCGATTCACGCCATTAATGCCGTTACCGTCGGCCCGAAACTCGTGATCGTAGAAACACGTGACGGCCGAGGGATTGACGGACAACAGGACCGACACATCGACTGAGATGACGAGCAAATACTGGAAGCAAAACAATACTCTTGAGATCGTGTCATCGCTGGCGAAATGCGTGGCTCTGATGGACCGCATTAAGCAGACTATCGATGCGATCGTATTGATTGGCAAAATCAATAAATGTTGAGTGAGATTCGAACGCAACGCTCATCTGATTTCGAGACTCTGGCTGTCATCACAGCGTGTTTGCCATCGTTGGCCACCACTCAGGCCTTAATGTCCATTATTTCGGTTCACTTTCCGCATAATTATTGTCATTTGTTTTCTTCTAATTCGTTGGCAATAATTTCGACATTTGTTTAATAATACAAATAGCGATTTAAATCGAGAGTTGGCGTCGAAATGGATTGAAACGAACCAAATATATGGCGAAACGCAATCGGAAAGCGATCGCATTTAAACCATTCAAAGCATTAACACAAACGTTTCATCACTTGAATCACAGTCGACGCCATTCGTAATCGCTTTCGTTAGTCACACAATAGGTCTACACTTTTCAACACCGATTTGAGTATACATTTGGTTGAGATGTGTATGAATTTGATCATCAATTCCACGCTAAACATCAAAATAGAGAGCTCTTCGCGGAGAGATTTAAGTTACGAAACATAGCATTACATAATGATTGTAATGATTGTCAAAACAAACGATCGCTGTTTTCAGAGCGATATTTATGGGCAAAACTGGATTGACTTCGATGTTGTGTTCATATTTACAAATTAGCATTTATTAATTTAACATATTGTTTCAATTATGATAATAACAATTTATACATTGCACTCATTTTAAATTATTTTAAACGCTACTAATTTATAATGAATTGATGCGTGTTTTCAAACAGATCGACACACATAGTGATACACACTTTACATTTCCAATACATATGTATAGCAAAAAGTATATACATTTATAAACAATCTATAGATTGTTCACTATTTCGGTTTATAAACTGTACATGTTTTGCAATTTTTGCGTTTCAATGCATTCTATTATAGGCTAACATTTATAAACATTTTATAAACTTTTATTTAGATGTTTATAGCGTTTATATTTTGTTTATAAACTGTTCGAACATTTCGCTTTCAGAGTTAAGATGACATCATAGCCAACAGATGATAGCAAACATAAACAAATACTTTCGAAACAGTGATTATTCAACGAAATTAATTGTGAATGAATTGAGATTTTGTTTTTTAAAAGGCAAGCAAACGAATGGCGAACACAGTGACGCCGAAGAGCAGGGCTCGAATCGAGTCCGAACTCGAGCGCAACCGAGAAGAGGGAAACTGGAATCGATGTCTCGATTTGGCGCAACAAATGGGCGCCGAATCGCCGCAATTGGTCAGCTTTCTCACGGGTGAGGCCAAACTGGAGAAGTACATGGAGAGTCAGAGGGAGGACACGAGCGCGCGGGCGCTGCTCAGCGACGCCCAGAACCACCTCAAGAGCTGTCTGGAGTGGTCGGCGGCGTCGCCGCTCGCGATGGACGCCAACCTATTGCTGGCCAAATCGTATTACGTGTGCGGCGATTACGCGCGATCGCTCAAACACATCGAGCTGTCCGGCATCGACGGCATCAACAATGTGGACAAAGCGCTGCCGCTGCGGGTCATCAAACTGGTGGCCGAGTCGTTCGCCGTGAAGGGCATGTCTTTGGAGCAGACGAGTCCCGACGACAACTACGACACGCGCGTCGCGTGTCTCACCAAAGCCACTGACCTGGGAATCAAGTACTTCCAGTATCTGGAGAAACATCACGGCCCGTATGTGGTCGTCCCGCTCGGCTCCATCTTAGAGACCGCCATTCAGAGGGCGCCCATTGTCTACATTCAGAACAACAATCAAATTCTTCACGCCATGAATCAGTACAGGCGAACGCTCAACGCTTGCGAGACGCCCTCCACTCTCAACACCAGACAAATACTATCGAAACAGTTGGCCGAACTCATGCTGAGAGGAGTGTCGAGAAGTGTGTGGACTAAAAGCGATTTGAACGTTCCGTCTTCGCAGGTCAAGCCGTTGACTCCCAAGCGATACATCGGTCAGTCTCTATTCGTGCCGCGCGAGAGAGAGGAGGAAATATTGCTGCTCCTAATGATTGGCGAAGCGCTCGCCGCGCGTAATGTCGTGCTCGACAGGAATCAAGAATACAGCGAAACGAGAACGCAATCCATCAACGACGTGATGGCTATCTATGATTTGCTAACCATTACGTTGACTCCATTCAAGTATTATCTTCTCGACTATTTTGAGCGAGCGATGAAATTCAGTTTCGAAGTGAAACACATATGGTTTCAGTTTGCGTTGACTTTAATCGAGTCGAAGAAGTGTCCGATGAGAGCGCTACTCATTTTAAAAGAGGTCTCTCGTATCGATCCGTCAGATCCGTTGCCAAACTTAATCGCCGCCAAACTATGTTTATTAGAGTTATACGAGTTTGACGAGGCGTTAGTATTCGCTGAAAAAGCTCTGAACAAATGTCGAGATAAGAATTTATTTCACCGAATAAACTTCATTATAGGCGTGTCTCACGCGCTCATATACGAGTCCGAAACGGAAACGTGCAAAAAATATCATATCAATCATTTAAACGAATCCATTAAATACCTTAAGGAAGCAATAACTTTATCGCCGAGCAATAACTTACCATATTTTCATTTGGCCTTACATATGGCTAATCAGCGAGCATTGTCTGATGCCATACAATATGTGAAAATCTCTCTTTTCCTCAATTCTCAACACTTGCCATCAATACAATTGCTCATTCTTTGCTTATCAGCGATGAAACAATACGAGGAAGCGTTCACTTTATGCGAGGCAGCGCTTGACGAATATCCATCTCATTTGATTTTATTATACATAAAGGTATTGATTTAGAAATGAAATTATTTATGATTGAGTATCGATATTTTAGGCACATTTGGAGGAAGTGATGTGCGAAAATGGTCGCGAACTCGCTTTACTTACGGCTAAAGAAATGCTTAATTGCTGGAGATTTGCGAACAGAGAAGAACAGCGCAAAATAAGCTACGGCTGTAACATATTCCCGATCTCTAATTACGATTCAATATCGCTTAAAATGGAGCAAACGCTGAGCGAAGTGGCGTCTCTCGATAGCGGTGCGCCTCCGCCTGACGCCATCAGCGGTCAATTGTCGTTCAATATGCTCAATAATAGCGCCGCTAATAAATCGTTGTGGACGTTGCAGATGCATATTTGGATTCTAATCGTTGAATTATTTCTGAAACTCGGACAAGTAAATTGATTTTGTAATTGATTCAATAAATAAAATAACTGTTTTTTTTAGATTTCCGATGCGGACGCGTGTGTTAATGATGGAGCTATTGGTATATTTGGTTCACTCTCGCATCAGTTGATGTACATTAAAGGCATTCTTAGTAAAGCTAAAGGACAGTTAATTGAGGCCAAAAATCATCTCCAGAATGCAATCTCGATTAATCCCAAACACGCCAAAGCTCTCCAACAATTAGGACATACATATTATTTGTTAGGCAATCAGTTGGCGGCCCATAAATACTTGAAAGACTCGCTAAACATAGACGCAACTGTTCACGAGACCTGGTCTTATACAGGACTGGTTCTGCAGGCTATCGATGACCAGCAACGAGCTTCTGAGTGTCATTTGACTGCCCTACAGCTCGAAGCGACGGCACCGATATTACCATTTAATGTTATTTCTCGGGCAGTTTTAGAGTAATTAAATACTATTCGAGTCTATAAATTTTATTTTGTTTGTTACATTTATAAGTTATATTATTTAATAGATTTGTAAATCTATCATATGTTATATATTTATATGTTTACTTATTGTAATATCAATTAAATTATTTAAATAAAACCAATTCTGACAAAACGGATTTAGAAGATATCTCTAATTAATTACCATATCATCCCTAACATTAGAAGTTTAAATCATAACAATTTTAATACAAAAACTTTCAAAGAGATACAAACGGCGGCACAAATGAAGACAGGAGTTTGAAATTGAATGAACTCGAAATGTATAATTAAATATATATTAATAAAAATATACGTACATTTGTATTTATATTTCGGCAAACATTTAATAACTGATGAGTTGGAGTGATATACACTTTGTATTTTTAATAAGTGCAATGAGAAGTGAGCACTAAACCAGTTTTGCATATTTTCTCGCTTTACTATAAGCCCTTTGATCACAAGATCTTTGAAAAAATCTTTCGGGCAAACGTAACGAATTCACCGAATATGCCCAAAATATCCTCACTTATAATTTTTTCATTTTTATGTTAATTTTAATATTTGTCATTACAAAGCATTTATTATTGGCAAACATTCAATCTTTAGACTCGCATTTTATAAGTAATTTCAGTATTGAAATCTAAATATATTATTATAAATATATGTAATACAATATCAGAAAATATAATACTAATTATAAATGAAAAATTAATTATTATTCAATACTTTATCTAAAAATTTAATATAATTTTTTAAGAAAATTAATTTTAAAAAACATTTTAAGCTCAATCTTAATTAAAAATAAAAAATTATAAATAAGCTAAAAATTAATTGTTGTTTCATAATCTCTAAAACTAATAATTTTAATTATTAAAATAACAATCTGTGTCTATGAGTGAGTGAGTGTTTCTGTAACAATGATTTTAATTGTTGAATTTAAAAATAATTTTATTGAATTCCAATAATACTTTTTCATTGTAAAGTTAAATCTTCAAAAACATAATAATAATTTTTGTCTATTAAAGCAAATAATAATTTTTAAAAATTAATAATATTCAAAATTAAGAGCATCTGTGCGGTAAAATAATCATTTTAATTGTCGAGTTTGTCAGCAATTATTTAATTTGAGTAATATTAGCTGTTGCGAACAAATTATTTGTTAACAAATTCAAAATGTTAATACATATAAGAGGATATACTGATATTGATAGAGAGAATGATTGGGAAAGAGAGGGTGAGATAAGTGACACAATTATAATTGAAAATGAAATAAAAATTAGGTTTAAGTGGCGAAGCATTGGGTAAAGATTGTGTTAATCATATTTGTTGAATAAATGCAAATACATCTTAAATTCACTGAAATTGAAATGTTTACTCAAATTTGCATTCACTATCCAAAACTACCCCAATATATACTCCAAAAATATGTTGCGATCGGAGTGCAGACCATCATTATCTCACTACAAATCAGTTAATAAGTTATGTAACACTCATTTAGCATTAAAATTTTATTTATACACTTTAGATAATAAGTGTTTGTGAAAAATAAAAAACTTTTTATCAACACTGGCGGCGATTAGATAGTAGTGGATGCGAGTCGAGCGCAACGCACACGACATGCGCGCGCGTTGAGGGCCAACACCGCCGGCAGCGCATCACTGCATACGTAGCGATCTAATGAGCGCACGTAACCGCTAATCGTCAGCCAAACTCCACCTCATGAGGTGATGTCTGCGTGTGGTGTGACTGCGATGACTGCGATCGCACAGCGATGGCCACGCTTTTTATCGCGATTATTGTTATTTTTTTATTTTCGCAAATAACTCCAATATTTTCCCCCAAATATGTTCCCTATTTATCAGACTATGTTTTTTTTATTATTGGAAAATACAATTACGATTATTATTATTATTTGCGCACAAACTTTGTCTAACAATTACCGATCGCTGAGAGCGAACGTAAATCTGCGACCAATTAGTTATTTTTTTTGTCGTAAAAAGAGTTTTGAAAACCAAAAAACATTACTTGGAAAGTATTGGTGCGACTCTTTTGCCACAATGATTGCACTGTGGATGCACTGCAAGTGAGAGCTGACATGCAATGCAACTCCAATGCACTAAAGTGGCAAACAATTGGCAAACAGTTGGCCAGTGGTTTGCTTTTCTACTTTCCATTCAGTTTGCAAATACTTTACTAATCATTTCTTACCATTAAGTGCTGCCCATTAGCCGACGCTCGCCGTTCAACACTAATCCAACACTTTTTCTTAGTTTATTTCTTCAAATAATAATCTCAAAACACTTTTGGTGTATAAATTATTTACTATTGTCGATACGAAGTTGAGTGCGTTGCGTAAACACACACTTACAGTGAAGCGAAAAGTGTAACTTTTCAAAAACAAAATCACTTCAACGCTGAAAAAGTACAGTATATTATTGATACGGTGTCGCAGCGAATAAAAAAAAAATGTTTCGCATAATTGAATAGGCAAATACATAGCTGTATAAATAGCTTTGCTTGCAATTCTTCGCTGGAGAGAGCCTTACGAAATAAATAGTTTTCAAATAAGCATTAGAGAGAGAGAGACGAGAGAAGTGTGTGAACGCTGTTTGTGCTGTTTTGGACTGAGGCGTCAAACGTTACCATAAAACTTATTTACAACTTCCTCGCGCAAAAAAATGTGTAAACAGCTTATTAATATTTTATGTAGTGATTTGCGATAATTGATTGTCATTTCTCTTTTGTTAAAACGTTAAAAACGTCTATTAAACATAAATATTTTCATTGTCATTATCAAAAAAAAAATGTTAACGATATCTATATTTGTTAAATTTTTATTATTAAAAACTCTATAATATGTTATATTAGGAGCAGAATAGTAAAGCAAATTATTATTTAATAAAAAGGAATATTTTTATGATTATTTTCAAGATAATGATAATCATTATATAAAATATTTGTAATCCTATTTATAAAGCAAACAATTTTTTTCAAGAAATGACTAAAATTAATAAAGTTGTGTTAAATTATTAAAGATTATATTTGCGAAAGTAAAAAATTTATTATATTAAAATACTTATCTTATTCTTCTGGTTTCAACGATTAATGTCACGAAACAGTGATCTTAAGACGTTTCGTTAGGCAAATATCGCCATACCTTACATCAGTTATTGCAATATTTTGAATTTAATTTTTCAAAAACTGACTTTAAGTTTGCAACTAATATTTTATGCGTTGGGAGAGTTAATTGTTAGATATCAAATTTTGTTTATATAAAACTATGTCTGAATATTGTATATTTTCTTTTCACACATAGCTTCACATATAGCCCTGAATATTATGTATATTATTTATTTTAATTTGAATTAATCTCCACTCTCTGTAGTATAGTGTATGAAAACTCAAAATATCAAAAATCTAGTAAAAACACAGCAAAAATTTTAAGAATTGTTAATTTGATAATTAATTGTTATATTATTTGTTAATTACAACTAACACAACTAATCCACTTTATTAATTTAATTTAATTTTTTATAATAATTTAAATAAAAGTTAGTTTACAATTTTTTAAAAATTAAATAAATTGTTGCAAAATTCAATTAAACCAATTAATTTCAAGCTAGTGTTTAGAAATAATTGTGTGATTTGTTAATAGATTTGTTAATTTGATAATTGTTTAGAAATAAAAATGAAATTTGAATTTCAAGTTTAGGATAAAAATGTAAGCGTAAATCATAAAAGTTTATTGTGATAACTTTTAAGGCGTGAATGGTTAAGGTTTAAAATTCAAACACTTTAAAAATTGGTTGTATGTCTTAGATTTATTAAATACAGTTAATTTCAAACTCTGTATTAAACTTTTTTGATTATTATTTTTAAATTATTTAGGCTAATAGTATTGCACTAGTATTTCTTTCACAAAACCTTAATTCATAGAATCCTAATCTATATCTATAGTTCAGCGTTTTTGGTCAAAAAATAAATAAATATGACGCTCATATTTGATTAGATTGAATATTTTTAGTAAAATTTTTAAAAATGCTTCAATTTTCTCTACTAAAGGCGTACACAATTAAAATACATTAAGCCATAAATTAACTCTCTCTCTCAGACTTAAGCAAACAAATTATGAGTTTATGCAAAGTAAGCTCATTGTTGGACCGTTCAAAACAATAATATTATTTTTATTAAAGAAAAGCACCGAATATATTACAAATAATTTTTTAGTATTTTTACACAAAAGTTTATACTTTGACTTCAAAAAACATTAGCAATAAAATAATATTTCAATTAGAATTTAATAATTTAAAATATATTATGTTTTAATTCAAATAAAAGTTAACAATGAATTATTAATATCATAAAATAAACTAATAACAAATTTTTATAAAAATCCGAAAATTGACAACTAATGTAAATAAGTATTCATTTAAAATATTAAAACAAAAATAAAGATTAACCACAACTTAAAGCGAAATTGCTTTGATATTAAAAATCTCACACTATCAGTAGTTTGTAAAATAAAATTATTAATATTCAAGAAAAAGTAACAATTAATTTCAGTGAATTTATGTGTTATAAAAAATTCCAAGACATCACCACATTTTCTTCATAGGGAAACGCATTGAATATTATTTTCAATTCATATTTATCACTAATCATTTTATGCGTTTTAATTAATTTGGTTCAACAATTTTCATGGTATATCAACAACAACAACAAATTAATCACAATATAATTAAAATAAAAATTAAGTATTTGAATTAAAGTGAGCTTTAAATTTATATTTAATAATATTCGTGAGTTTTAAAGCTAATTATTGACAGACTCATCCATAGTGGTATCGTCAGGCAAATCGATGGCGTGTTTCTCCGAGTGAAATATTCGAAACATTTGAGACAATATCGGCGACGTTTCCGAATCGCTTAACCATCGACCGGTGCTGTTCGGCTCTTCTATCAGTTGCAGAAACGCTGTAAAAGGTTTATTTCGAAAAGTTCAAATTTTAGTCAAATTTGAAAATTGAATAAATTTCTAATTTTACTAAATTAATAAATTTTAAAAATATAATACCGAAAAATATACGCGGCTTAACGATTCCTAATTGAATGACCGGATTCGATATAATCGCCTTATAAATAGCACTTTGTTTGCTAAGACCATATTGAAGATCTTTAAGTTTAGGTCGCCTATCATTTAAAAGCCATTCGCACTAACAATTAAATTCAAGATTATTGCCAAAAATGAAATCAAATATATAAGTTTCTATATTGAATAAATATAAATAAATATAATTACGGCAGCGATTTCGTTATTGTAGTGAACACACAGCGCGTCCAGAACTTCATTCTCATCGAAGCCCATATCACAGAGACCTTTAACAGCTTTGGTGTTGGGCTTGAATTGCTTGCGCTTGAATGAGCGGTAACAATCAATAATGATTGGCACGCGCGGACAAACACCCGTAGCGCTCGAGTAACGAGTCTTGTCCTCAGTCGGCGAGTCTAGCGTTTCGTCGGCGGACTGCTCGAAGTCGGCGTTGAATCGCGAGCTCGACGACGAAGTCGAATTCGATTCGTACGCCAGTAACCAATCCATGGCATCGACGGGAGACATGTTATTGATTTTGAGGGCCCGTTTCGCCCGTTCGCTCGTAAATCCCATATCAGTTAACTGTTTAAGTATATCCTTATTAATTCCGTCGCCGACGTCTTCGCTGGCCTTCGCGCTGTCCATATAAGTGCGATCGTCAAACGCTAAGCCGCCAAATATTGGCCACACTTCGGGATGGGTTCTCACTATCCGTTCCGAATAATCGATGAGAGATATCAGAATTTTTCTCAACTCTTTTTGAAACTAATTATGAAAAAAACAAACAAAATAGAAAACAGAGTATAATTGAATTCGAGATTATAATTGAAGATGAAATGAAGGCTCACATCAATCGTATTCGAAATTGCGATCGACTTTCGATCCAAATTTTTCTCAGTTAAATGAATGGTGGCGTTCATAATGTCGTCCTCAGTGGGAGACCCGCTCCGCATGTCGTCGGCCAGCGATTCGTCTGCTTTGGCCGAACAGCCATGTCTGGCCACTAATAGGAGAGCACTTCCGTCGACGAGACGCTCGTCGGAAACGCTCGACTCGTCGTTCAGCGCCTTGTTTTGGTCGATCGAGACGAGCCTAAACTGGTGGACAGTCTTCACCGAAACGATCGGGTCGTCGAGAAAGCGAGTCAAAGCCATGAGTTTGAGTCTCTCGACGGTCAGCCCGACGGTGGCGTCCGTCTCGTAGTGCTCGCCGTTCGCGTTAATCACATTGAGTCGAATCGATCGCCGCTCGTCGTCCATGTTTGCCGTCTCTTCGACATGCATTGTATGTCGAATTTGGCCCAAAGTATATCAAATATTTATTACGAATTTTCGTTTTGCGTTCATTTGTTTCTAATTATAGCGTCTGTTATTTAAATAACGGGAAAACACGAAACATTAAATAGCGATCACTGATAAGCATAGGGTTATCGAGTTTGAAGTGAAGCGAAATTCAATTTAACAATTTGTTGTTTACGTTTAAACGAATGACAATTGAATTTGGTTTGAAATCACTATAGTTTTGATGACATTTTACAAACTCAATGACGAAATCGTACGCGTATTGTAACGCACTCTATGTTACGCTCAATCAATCACTTTAATAATGCTCTGCTTTTCAAATTGTAACCAAAAATGCCAAAAATCATATAAACCACAATATATACAGGATGTTTAATTTCGCCTAAGTTTTTGTTTGATATATTTTTTACTAAATGAGCCCATCTTTAGCTACACTTCATTAATAATTATGTTGACATTACTTTGAAAATTGTTTGCCATAACTTCTCGACTGACGAACGAACGTATCATTAAATTTATATCAAAAAATATATAAAAATATAAAAATGTCAAATAATCATAATATAAAAATTCTAAATTTCTTTTTCAATCTTATGCTATAATTTTAATTAATTTACAAAACATTTCTTTCTAAACATCTATTTGTAAAAGTCTGAAAAAGAAAACAAATTGAAATAAACTTCGGTGTAAATAGAAAATTGTCACGTAATTTGTGAGTCGTCAACAATACTGCAAGTCATAGCCGTATCGACTCGTAATCGCCGGCAATCGTAGCGTCCATTCAATTGATTACACCATTCGTTTGGCGTCCGAAAGCGATTCAAACCGAAACGAGAATGTGCTCAGCAGTGGTTCACGACCTGCCGGTCGGCGGCTTCTGCTTTGAAAACTATCAGAGGTTTGGCAACACATTCGGACAATTGAGCGAAAAAATTGTGAATTTAAACTAAATTGCGTTAAATATCTGTTTGTTTTGCTTACCCGTAGAAACGAAATACTTAGCTCGAAGTCGGTGGTGTCGAAGCCAGTGGTGCGCAAGACGGGCACCACAATAGCGGGCATTGTGTTCGCCGACGGCGTCATATTAGGCGCGGACACGCGCGCCACCGAAGGCTCGATTGTGGCGAATAAGGTGTGCCAGAAAATCCATTATCTCGCGCCGAACATGTACTGCTGCGGCGCGGGGACGGCCGCCGACACGGAGGCGACCAACAAAATGGTGGCCTCGCAGCTCGAACTGCATCGACTCAATAGCGGCAAAGAAGTGCCCGTTTGTGTCGCCGTTCGTCTCCTTAAGCAGTATCTCTTTAGGTCACTATTACCACGGCTTTTATTTTTTGTGTGTTTTGTAAAATAGGGCTAATTTTTATTATAAAATAATTTTTTTATTTAATGCTAGAGTTAGAATTATAAAATTAAATTGAATACATTTTTGATTTTAAATGACGAAAATAGAGCAGAAGTTAAAGTTGTTTTCATTAAAATATTCTCAAATGTCTACTCAGATATCAGGGACACATCTCCGCGGCTCTTGTATTGGGAGGCGTGGACAGCACGGGTGCCCATCTCTATAGCATAGCACCGCACGGATCGTCAGATAAAAATCCATACGTGACTATGGGTTCGGGCTCTTTGGCTGCGATGGCGGTGTTTGAGGATCGCTGGAAACCAGACCTAACTGTATGTATTTTTAGTTTAAATTATTTTAATCTCATTTTAACTCGTTTTAAAATAGTAAAAGTTTTATTTCGTAATTCCATCATTAATAATTAGTTGATAATTAATTGATGTGAAATGAGATTATAAAATTTAGCAAACGTTTTAAAAACTTGTTCACTCATAACCCGGCTATAGCTTGAAGAGGGAAAGAAATTGGTTCGCGACGCGATAGCGGCCGGAATTTTCAACGATTTGGGATCTGGAAGTAACGTAGACTTGTGTGTCATCACTAAAGATTCGGCCGAAATGCTGCGCCCGTACGAAGAGGCCAATCAAAAAGGAAAACGGTTCGTCTCTCCAAACCAGACATTTCGCGAACTCTGTTTTTCATTTTGATTGTTTTGTTGAATATTTCTAGTCAAGGAAGATATCTGTATAAAAGGGGCACAACAGACGTATTGACAACTAAGATAATTCCATTAGAAGTTGAAGAAACAAACGTCCGCCTCATCGAAGCAGAACCGATGGACACCTCATCTTAAACTCCCCAATTAGTTATCTAAACATTTTGTAACAATGATTATCGGTTTATATAAATAAAAAACTGGCTTTTGTTAAAAATTTACTCGCGATGGCATATGAATGAACGCAATCAATAATAATGGCTAACGATTGGGTGACGGACTCGAATAGAACCTTATTTGTCGCACTTATGCTTTTTTTCATGACTAATAAATAGCTTTTAAAAATAGGATTCATCTCTTTTTTCATCAAAATAAGTATAACAAATAATACGGAAGGAAAATGATTTTCTTTGTCTATTTATTATAAAACAGTTGTTGCTTCACATGCCGTATATGTTCACTATGTTTGCGGTTACGCCTGATTGGCTGATCATAATAAAAGCAAATAAAAATATAATTACGGTCCTGTCCTCTCTCTATTATGGCCACAAATATTTTCTAGCCTTCTGTCATCCGAGTGACTCGAAATACATAATTCGGGTCTCATATGTACATTTGCTATCGTGCAGATGGACTATAATGTGGACTATAATGCGGACTATAATCACCGTTATGTTTCCAACTCTATTGTGCAGACCATGTCCTTGACATAAAGGACATAATGGAGGCCTGCATTTGTTTTTTTCGTTGACTCGCATCAAACAGATGAGAAGCGTAACCAGTTTTGATGGGATCCAGTTGTGAGCTGTACTGCGTTGTGCCACACAATCGCAGCGCACTCGACGCTCGTTTCTCTCTCTCTTGTGAGAAATGCCTTCTGATCGGTCAACCGTAGCGTTTGTTTCATTTAAATACAACTAAGCCTTAAGACTTAAGCCGAGCAAAAATTGGCTCCGAAAGCCTTTGTTGAAAAGAAATCACTCGTCAACTCATAAGCTCTTGTTTTGTTGGGTTGAATTTATAATTAAAATTTTTCATTTTTCTTTCTAATTAAGCTATTGAGTGGAGAATGAAATCAAATTCAAAACTAGTTAATAATTTAACTTTTCTTTCTCTTGCTTTAGCTATTCTAATAAATAACACGTATTAGAAATACAAAAAAATAAATTTAAAAACAAATAACGCAATAATTTATTTTTATCTTCATTTATTAATAATATGTAGTATAAGTTAATGTTCACTCATTATAATAGATTGCAGCGCAAATAATTTGCTTAAAATTATCGGAACAATTGCTACGGTAATAAATTGATACACCGTTAACTAATGTCGTTATGGGAATATGCGTTTCGAAAATTCCGTAAGAGTTAATTTGCGAAACCTCTTATCTCGGAAGTGAATTTACTCGGACGGCAATAGGGAGACACGTTTTTTCGAGTGCAATCCCTTTTTGCTGAAAAGCTCACCGGAATAACGAAGAGAGAAGAAAAAGAATAACACAATGAGCATAAACCTAGCAATTATTTAATATATTCAGGCTATTTATTTTTCTCATACTTTTTCGAAACTTCATTCAACTAAATCTCTCTCTCTCTCTCTCTCTCTCTCTCTCTCTCTCTCTCTCTCTCTCTCTCTCTTAAAGTTTACATAATTTATGTTTTACTGTACATTTTAGAAAAATAATTATTAATTGACTCTCAGCGGTGCTGATCAGCAGTCGCTCGTAATTTTTAATTGACTGAACACTAAAATGTGTTAATTATAATTAATCTAAATTTGTATTTAATTTATTATTCATTTGTCAATAATTAAAATTAGTTTGAACTGAATTCAAATGTTATTTATTTAATTTAATTACGAGTTGGTTATGAGTGTTAAGTGATTATTGAGCGCCGGAAAAGGGAGAGAAGATATGGTGAGAAGTTGGTCAGCGGTAGCGGAGGACAGGTTTGGCGTACGAGACCAACTATGCTCTTATCAATTCTTTATAATTTTATCAAATTTTAGATGTTTTGATTCGAATTCAATTTGACACCAACTATAGTAATGGGACACTACTGGAGGCCATCCCGATCTGCAAGCATTCGAGAGATAATAATAATTACAAGGTTTAAACTTTTTCAACCGTTATTGAAACTAGTGTTTTCAAAATACAATGAAAAACATTTTTTGGCTCATCACTAGTAATTCATTATATACGATATATTTCGTTTGATAAACTTTTTTAAACTTTAAGCCAAATAATTTTTAAAAGATAATTAACTATTTTAATCTTATTTCAAAATAATTTTAACAATATATGCAAGAATTTATTTCTTTAAGCCATTAAGATTGCAGTTCGCACGCAATCTGTTATAATTGTAATAACCCGTTCGTAAACCTTTTTATAGTATTTTGATTTTACTATAAATATTAATTATAATTATTGCATATATTTTGTAAATTTTATGAATACAACAAGTTTCACGTATGTATTTCATCGCGAATTTGGTAAATAATAATAATTATTATTATTATAAATCAAATTAATTTCAATATAAGAAATTAATAAATTAAAAACCCTAATATACACCTAAAAATATATATTTGATATTAAATGAGATGAAATATAAAAATTTAGTTTAATATTATCTGCAGCTTTATATGTTGTATTTATTTCGATATAACTAATAATACAAATATATATAATTACTTGATTCAGTAGTACCAACTGATACTTTTGCAAGCTTTCCGGGTCGACAGCCCATCATATTTGATGCTTATGTCTCATCTTAATTCAAATCAATATTGTGTCTTAATTATGTGTGGCTCACACTATTATAATATACTGTATGTTATGATTCGCGTATGCATTGTTGCCTTTTATTGAAAATAATTAATAATCATAATGTTTTCATCAAATAAAGGCCATAATTTTCGTAACGTTTTAAATGTTTAAACATCTAATAATAGTACTCAATTTAGCTAATCATTATAAAATTAATTCGGCATTGTTTGACGCGCCGTTACGTGCGATAACAAGTTAAATAACCAAAAAAAAAAGTTTTTCATTCATTCAATTCACAGCCATAATCAAAATTCTCTATCAAACATCACTCTCGCGATTATTTTTGTTTTGCTATTCGTGTCTCCAGTGGATACCGAATGTGTTGGCAATAATATTTGATGCACTCAGAGCCGCATTACTCGTACTAATAAATTTCATTTAAGGCTATATAAATTAGTTAAATAAGTCCTTGTATGGAGAATTTTTTATTTTATTTTGATCTGAATTTTTAAGTTTATGTAAAAGCTGTCTATTGTGATCAATCATTAATTATTCATTATGAAAATTATTAGTTTAAAGAAAATATTTAAAAAAAAACATTCTTGTTATGCAATATTAGAATTTTAAAATAAGAATAATCTATTCTTATATATGTCTTGTTGCGCCAAATTGTTGAATAATTCAATATTTAATAATTATTATTAAGTTATCTCAAATTTTAAACTTATTTATTTATTTTTAGGGCTATTTTCAAATAGATTTTTATGTTTTATTTTTTTTTTTATGAATTTCTCGGTTGAATTTTGTTGTAAATTTAAACATGAAAAATAAACTGATTGAACACAAGTGCCATTCTAGAGTTTAGGTAATTTACAATTTTCTCAAAATTTAAACAAATACTGGCTCAGCTCTATGGTGACCAACCGTCCAGATTTGGTGCGGACAGTTGTTCTCTCCAGTATTCAGAATGGTATCC
>JAQIYA010000063.1:0-33971 GCA_034699355.1 Microtritia minima | reverse complement strand
ACAGATTTTCCTATTGTGCCAATAATTGCGACCCCGAAACCGACTCTCCCGCCACGACCACCAGGAACGTGCACGAAGAACGAGGCCACGTGTCAGAATGGAGAGTGCATTCCAAGGGAATATGTTTGGTATAGATTTACCACTTTTATTATGTCCATAACGACAAAACCAAATTTTACAATCACAGTGACGGCGATATCGACTGCGCCGACAAAAGCGACGAACTTAATTGCGTGCACTATTGCGAGCCCAATCAGTTTCAGTGCGACAACAGTCGATGCATACTTAAAATTTGGCGGTAAATAATGTGTTTCAGTTGTTAAGCGAGTAAACACTGTTTGCGTATTAATGTCAAGAAAAAACAGAGAAACAGAGAAAAATTTTTGTTTTTTTGTTATACAAAGTGAATACATTTCCTTAGGTGTGATTCCGATAACGATTGCGAAGATAACAGCGACGAAAAGAATTGCGGTAAGTTGTGATTTTGCTCATTCAAGTGGGGCTCAAAGTCTAGTTTGCAAAAGAGCTAAACGAGAGTAAGCGCTATCGAAAATTATTAGACACTTTTATGTGGTTTTGCGCGATATGTTTATTATTTGACTATACGTTTGGTGAGATGTGGACAGAAATGCCGCTCACGTCGCGAGTGGCGAAAACAAACGGCTTATAAGCGCAATTATTTATTGGCGCCAAAATGAGAGTTTTTACTGTTTTCGTGATAATATTATTCAAATCCTGTCCAACAGAGCCCGACAATCCTGGCTCGCCGTGTCGTTACGACGAATACAAATGCGTTTCTGGCGATCAGTGTGAGTGTGTTTGCTATCTTTTTTTGATTGGCTTACATCGAATTTTTTTTGTTTTGTCTTAAATGATTTAAAATTTTGAATAAATAATTGTATGAATAATTGTTTACCGCTATTTGACTCAATCAATAAATTTTTTCTCAGGTATACCAAAAAGTTATCAGTGCGACGGAGAATTTGACTGTCAAGATAAGACTGACGAGGTTTGCCTCTCTCTCTCTCTAGTATTTTCAACCATAGAAACTCTTATTCTATACTTGAAATAAAAAGCCCAAAAAAATCATTAGCAAAGTCTTGACAAACAATGGATAACCTAATCTAAATGCGTTGACAGATCGGTTGTTCACCGCCGACCATCGTTCAGTCTCCCGCCGAGACCATATCGATAACGGAGGGCGAAACGGTGAGCATAACGTGTCGAGCGGTGGGCACGCCTACGCCCCTAATTAGTTGGCGACTCAACTGGAATCACATTCCACACCCGCCCCGCGTCACAGTGGACAGTGTGGACGGTCTCGGAACGGTCACCATACGGGACGCCAAAGTGTCAGATCAGGGAGCGTGGAGTTGCGAAGCGATCAATAATAAGGACTCGGTGTTAGCGCCGCACGACTCGCTACTCGTTGTCAAATGTAAGTTTCGCTTCTCTCTTATCTCATTTAAGCCCGTGTTATCCAATTAGAGAGCTGTCAAGAAGAAGCTCTATCTTTTTAAATTTATGTTAAAACTTGACTTGATTTACTTTAATTAAAAACACTGACACTGTTCGGCATTTTTCTCTTTGCTAATTAATCGAAGTGCGTGTCATTATTGTGTGTCACATGCGAGCAAAATAGACAACTATCGTGTTTCTCACCTATTTATAGCCAAAGACGCCGTTTGTCTTCCGCCCTCATTCAACGACATCGCTAAGAATCCGTCGGAATGTTTGCGCTGCTTCTGCTTCGGTGTGACTGAAACGTGTCACAGCAGTAGTTTACGCGTCACTCCATTACCGCTTCAATCAAAGCTGACTGTTGTGCCGCTCATTCGCGAAACGAACGGCACGTACACCGACGCCGGTCGCCGATATCCGCCCAATCAAGGCGCAATCAAGGCCCAGACCGCCACTTGGGAGCACAGCATCGGCGGCGAAGTGGCCGCGACGGGCACGCCGGACGGCGTGTACCTGTACTGGAGTCTTCCCGCCGAGTTTCGCGGCAACAAACTGCTCAGTTATGGCGGTTTCATACGATACACGATTCGCTTTCGCGAGCCATACCAGCCTCGACAGCCGAAGATCGCCGACATCATACTCGCCGGTAACGGCATTACGCTCTACTACTTTCACAAATCCGGATACAACTCGCGCGGCGAAACTCCAATTAAGGCGCGCTTATGGGAGGGCGAGTGGAATAAAAACGAGTTGCACGCCAGGAGTGATATACCGCCGCTCTTCGACGCCACCACTCGAGAGGACATCATGATTGCGCTCCAAAATGTGGAATTCATTTATATTAAGGCGACTTACGACGAACAGGTCACCGATACCACCATTTTGGGCCTGCAGTTGGACACAGCGGTGCTGACCAACGTGACCGCCACAGAACAGGCCGCGTTTGTCGAGAAGTGCAGCTGTCCGGACGGCTATCTCGGCTCGTCGTGCGAGCAGTGCGCCGTTGGCCACACGCGACAGCCGATCGGCAGATACCTGGGCAAGTGTGAGGCGCCCACTCTGGCCTGCAATTGCAACGGCCATTCGGCTCAATGCGATCAGCGAACCGGCAGGTGCTATAATTGTCTGCACAATACGGAGGGAGAGAATTGCGAGCGCTGTAAGCGAGGCTTTTATGGTGACGCCACTTATGGTGGAGAGTATAGCTGCAGACCGTGTCCGTGTCCGCATATACAGCCGTCGAACCAGTAAGTTATAGGCGTGAAAGTGTTAGCCAATTGAGGTTCGGTGAGAATAATGAACGCAAACAATTTTCATTGTAGGCCTAACGTTGAAAATTGTTAAGACTGACAATTTCTATAATTTACTGATAAATTCTAGGGTATATTTTCAATAATGAAAATATTGAAAATTTTATGCTTATTTGAAATGTAGTTTATTTGCGTTAACACTTTATTTGTCAATTTATTTATTTAATGGAAAATTTTTAATATAAATATTTATATTGATTACTAAATAATATTGAAAAAATTTGAACTAAATATTTATTCGTTGATTTAATATTACCCTAAACTTCAGATATTGGCTAACTTTGTTGCGATGAAATAACGATAATTTTAGTATTTATTTTGATATTTTCTTTGATTATATAAATATATAATTATTAAAATTCTTATTAATATGCATAACTTCTAAACAATTGCTTTTGCTCTAAACTTCTCTTAATTTTTCTTGAAAACTTTGCGCATAACTCTAAAAGCCTGACTAATCTATGGCCCGCCGGCTTTCCTTCTGAGTGGTATGAAATAGTTTTTATTGATTAACTTACATTTTTTAATTGTTAATAATTTTAGTTAATATTGATTGACATATTAACATAAATTTAATTTTAAATCAAGGTTTTCGCCGACTTGCTATTTGGATCCTCAGGACAACGATATCATTTGCGATGCCTGTCCCATAGGTTTTGAAGTAAAACTTTCTCATATTAAGAAATTAGACTTATATATTTTTAATTGTATGTTTTTAAAAATTTATTATAGGGTCGTCGTTGTGAGCGATGCGCGCCCGGATATGAAGGCGAGCCTGTGGCGGGTCAGGCGTGCCAACCAAAAGGTAATTCACGAAATTTCATTTATTTGTTGAGTAACTAATTTATTGGACAACTATCTCTAAATTGAATTATGAATATAAAATCTAATTCTTTGCTTTAAATTTTTAAAAAATATTTTTCTTATTAATCAAATTCTGATTTAATGTTTACTAACATTTGCCACAATCTTAACTCAAACTAAACATTAGGCCAGTGCACTGGTGGTCAGTTTCGTTGCGCTAACGGCACGTGCATTGATAGCCGGCTTCGGTGTAACCATAAATACGACTGCTATCCCGACGGCAGCGATGAGTCGGGATGCGGTAAAGTTGCTCACAAAACTTTGCTTATTTTCAACTAACTCTGTTAAGCACGAAACCACTTTTACTTTGCTAATAGCGTGCGCGGCCAATAAATTTCGCTGCTTTGAAGGCGGTTGTGTTGAGCTGAGCCAACGCTGCGACGGAACTCCTAATTGCTATGATAGGAGTGACGAAATTGACTGCAACGGTAAACATGACTATTATGGCCACTCGCTCTCTATCAATAAAATCTGTACAAATGTTTAGGCGCCGGCGTTCAGTGTCATCCGGTTGGCAGTCTAACCTCGTCTCCGAGCCCGTCCACCGGTCTCTGTCAGTGCAAGCCGTCGGTGACCGGCGCGCGATGCGACCAGTGTCGGGCGAACGCGTTTCATCTGAGCGAAGAGGCGCCCAACGGTTGTATCGACTGTTTCTGTTTCGGCATAACCAAGTCGTGCGCGGCCAGCACTCGACACCGCGACGCGGTTGAGCTGCAGTTTGCGAGCAGCGCCGAGGGCGTCAACTTGAGCAGCATCGATGGCGAAACTCTTATCGACCGCAACATACGAGTCGACTTTCGCAACCGGGAAATCATTTACCGAGACTTTGCGCTTCAGCCGAAGCTCACCTATTACTGGAGTCTACCGAAAGTGTTTCTCGGCAATCGAATCACGGCGTACGGCGGACGACTTAATTACACGATCCGATACGATCGGGGAAGTCAGTCGCGGCCGAACGACGATCCGGACGTTCAGATCAGCGGCAACGGCGTGACTCTCAACTATAAGCACAATAAGCCATTTTACGGCGGCATTCCTAACTCGGTCTCTATACCTGTTTTCGAAAATGTCTGGCTCTTATCGAATGGCCAGCGCGCCACTCGCGAGAAACTGATGATGACGTTCGCCGATATTACTTCGTTGCTTATTAAGGCTACTTATTCGTCAGACTCGCTGTCCGCCAGTTTGATCGATGCCAGTCTAGATGTGGCCGCCGATCAGTCTGACGAAGAGACTGGACTGTATGGACTCGCGTCCACGGTCGAGGTGTGCCGCTGTCCGGTCGGCTATCAGGGATTGTCGTGCGAGGAGTGTATCATTGGCTACACGAAGGCAACGGTCGGTCAGTTTCTGGGACTTTGCGAGCCATGTTTCTGTAACGGCCATTCAAGCGATTGCGACCCGAAAACCGGAATTTGCAGAGTAATACCGAATCAATTGTCTAATTTGATTAAATTAAAAATAATGTTATTCACAATGTTTTACTTTCAGAACTGTCAGCACAACACTAAAGGAGATTTTTGTGAAGAATGTTCGATCGGTTATGTCGGGGACGCCACTCGAGGCTCGCCTTACGATTGCCGAAAGTCTACCAACGGTTAGAAATTATTTTTAATTATGAAATTTTAAATTAAATAATATCTCATTAAAACTTCATAGACAAGCCGTGTCAGTGCGACCCTCGCGGCAGCACTACTCGCGATTGCGATTACAACCAGCAGTGCCTGTGCCGGGAATACGTGCGCGGCGTTAACTGCGATCAGTGCAGCGACGGCTACTTCAATCTAGACGCCCGAAACCCGTACGGCTGTTCGCAGTGCTACTGTTCGGGCGTCACGCGTCGCTGCAGTAGTAGTTCGTATTATCGCCACCAAATCTCCCTCCGTCTCCAAGACCTGCCCAATCCATACGCCCATCACTTTCAACTCACCAATCGCTACAAATCGCGCACATTCACCGAAGGCATTGTAGTCAATCCGAGCCAAAACGAGATCAGTTTCTTATCTTTTAGCAAAGAAGCGGCTAATTTGGAGACACTCTTCTGGTCACTGCCGGAAATATTTTTGGGAAATAAGGTATCGCTTCGTGAATAGAAAGTTTTGCCGTTCGGCTGACGGTTGTTCTGGTTGTTGCAGTTAAGCTCATACGGCGGTTATCTTCGGTATACACAGCAGTACAAAATAAGCGAATCTGGCGAATCGTTTTCGGACGCCGACGTCGAGCTGTTCGGCAACGGAGTTACGCTTTCATTTGTCAATAGCCAACCGCTGACTGCCGGCGAGTCGCAGACCTACGACATCGAACTGAAAGAAGGCGTTTGGCAGCGAACCGACTCGAGTCGAAACGCGCCGCCAATACTGGCCACTCGTGAGGACTTTCTTCGCGTTTTGGCGAATGTGGAGGAGTTTCTCATTCGGGCGTCGTTTCACTCAGCGATGCAGCAAACAGTGTTGCGCGACATTGTGCTCGACAGCGCTATACCGCAAAACACGGGCCGCTCTCCGGCGCTCGAAGTGGAGCAGTGCGTGTGTCCGCCCGGCTATATTGGCCTGTCGTGCGAGGAGTGCGCGCCCGGCTATATTCGGGACACGTATTCGCCCGGCTATAGTCGCTGCACTCGCTGTAACTGTAATTCTCATTCCGAAACCTGTGATCCGAACACTGGACACTGCGTGAGCTGTCGGCACAACACGGTCGGCGACAGTTGCGAGCGCTGCGCCGACGGCTTCTATGGCGACTCGACGCGCGGCACTCCCGACGACTGCAAACCCTGTCCGTGTCCGTTGACTCTGGCGTCCAATCGCTTTTCGGCCACTTGCAGACTGGACTCTGATGGTCAGCCGACGTGCAACGCCTGTCTGGTCGGCTACGCGGGTCGCAATTGCGAACAGTGCGCGTACGGCTATCGCGGAAATCCGCTGCAACCGGGAAGCAGTTGCCAACTGTCGAGCATTACGGGACCAACGATTCGCGTGCGCATCGAAGAGCCCAAAGTGGAGCGCGTGCCGATCGGCTCGACCGTCACGTTCAGGTGCACCGGAGTTAGTCAAGTGAGTGACGTCACGTATAACCTGGTTTGGACCAAAGAGAGCGGTTCACTGCCGACCAGAGCCACTGAGGCCAGCGGTATACTGACCATACCGGACGTGAGACCCGAGAATAGTGGTGTCTACATATGCACCGGTTCTGACTTGCAGAGTGTGGCTCAAGACAGGGCTACGCTGACAGTGGAGACCAGCGATCAGCCCGCTGTGCCGCGGGTGCGCATCGAGCCCTACTATCAGGAGGTGAATGTGGGCGAGAGTGTCGAATTTAAGTGGTATGTAATCCTCTAATATTTATGGTTAGCAAACTGTTAGTAAGCTCTTTATCTAATCGATTAGCATAGCCGAGGGATACCCGCAGCCGACGCTGAACTGGACCGGCGGTCGAAACGAGATTCTCAATCCGAGCTCGACATTCATTAACGGCGTGTTTCGCATACCGTACGCCCGAAAGAGCGACGAATCGGAGTACTGGTGTCACGCGAGCAACTCTGCCGGCACTGACTCTCTGCGAACCATTCTGTTCGTTAAGGGCGACGATCGGCCAGACATCGGCGACAACAAGCCTCACGTCAACGTTTCGCCCGTTAATTACGAGTCACGACGCGGCGAAACTGTGCAATTCGAGTGTCAGGTGACCGGCAATCCCTTACCCGAGCTTAAGTGGAGCTACTCTGGCGGTGCTCTTCCCGAGGGTTCGCGACAGATCGGCGGCCTTTTGATACTATCGCGGGTCACCGAATCGAATCAGGGTCTGTACACGTGCACCGCTCGCAACCAACACGGCTCGAGTCAGGCTCAGGCTCGGCTCAGCATTGAGTCGGCGCGTGCCATTCCCACCGCCAAAGTGGAGCCCGAAAGGCAGACCGTAGTCCAGGGCCAGAGCGGAGAATTGCGATGTGTGACGAGCGGTAATCCAATCCCGACCATAACCTGGCAGAGGATCGGCTCTGAGTTGGATCAGTCCAGACATAAGGCTAATGGCGATACGCTAGTGATCGAGAGCGCCACTATTGAGGATCGAGGCCTCTATGTGTGTCGGGCCGACAATCGCGAGGGTTCGGCCCAGAGTTCGGCTATTGTCGAGATAGAGCGCCGAGAAATACCAGCGGTAGAGATATATCCAGAGTCGTCACTTGTGGTCACCAGAAGTCAGAGGTAAGCTATACGTTGATTATTAGCTGTGTTTAAAATAATTACAATTACTTTATTAGTGCATTTTTTCAATGTCGCGTAACGGCTGGCGTGCCGACGCCTACCATTGAGTGGCGACGAAGCGATGGCAGTCCGTTCACGAGCAGCACCGAGTTATTGGACAACGGAGTGATTCGCTTTATTCGTGTCACGGGTGGCGAAGACGGCACTTACGTGTGTACCGCCGAAAACATTGGCGGTCGAGTTACGGCTCAGGCAGTGCTCCGCATTCAGGGCGCGCCGGTGGCCAGGATTTTGCAGAGCAATCCGTTTCGAGTGCGGCCCAATGATCGCGCGCGACTTGAGTGCGTGTCCGAAGGCGACCCCAAGCCGAACATCTTCTGGAAGAAGTATCACCAGCCGTACACCGGTGTGGCGCTATCGGTGCCGTTCAGCGAACGGGAAGGCACGACCGTGTTGGACATCGCGAACGTGAGCCCGTCCGACGCCGGCATTTACATCTGCACCGCCACCTCGCCGTTGGGCACCACTGAGGAGCGAATACAGCTGATGGTCGAGGACGAAGTCGGTCCTATTGTGCCCGAGATTGTGGTCGAGGATCGAGTGGTAACAGTTGTGGCCGGAGGTCGGGCCGAACTGCGCTGCTTTGTGCGCGGAACGGAACGACCGGTCGAACTGCGATGGGTTCGGCTCGGAAACCAGTCGATGCCGACCCCGTCGGCGGTCGAGAACGGCATTCTGAACATCTACTCGACCAAACCGGAAGACAGCGGCGACTACCAGTGCGTGGGCTATGTTGACGGGCAGACACAGCTGTTTCAGGCGAGAACGCGTTTGGCGGTCGTCGGTAAGTTGATTGACACTGCCGTCATTGTCATATTGCTTTCTTCACTCATTATAATACTACTTGCATTGCTTACCGCAAGGTATTTGGGCAAGAGGTACACCTTTCATACTAATTCTTCTATATATCTGTTTGACTATTATTTTCCATTTGTTTGCATTATTATATTTCGCTAATTTATTTAATGATTTACTAATTGTGGTGTGAATTTATTTTACTGCTGCCTCAGCTCCACCTAGAATTCAATTGCATCCGTCGCGACAAACTATAAGACCGGGCGATACGGCGCTCTTAGTGTGCATCGCTAGCGGCGATCAGCCCATTACCATAGACTGGAGCAAAATTGGCGGCACTCTCTCCGCCAATGTTATCGCCCAAAGCGGTAGACTAGAGCTGAGAGGAGCTCAGTTAACAGACGCGGGACGCTATTTGTGTACGGCTGTGAACGCGGCCGGAAAGGCCGAGAGTGTGGCCGAAGTCATTGTGGACATCGGTTCGCCTGACTTTAAGGATGTGCTTCGCAAAGAGGAGACCGCATTTGTCGGCTCTAACATCGAGCTTAAGTGCCAGTTCTCCGGCTTTCCTCCGCCCTCTATTCGCTGGACTAGAGATGGCGCAGAATTGCCCGACAATTCCCGCGAAATTAATAACGAACTGTGGATTCGAGGCGTGCGTCTCAACAACGCCGGCAGATATATCTGCACAGCTCTGTCACCTCTCGGACCCATTTCGCGAGACTTTGTGGTTCTCAATGTTCGAGGTAAGTATGGTTAACAAATTAAAGAACCTAAACGTGGTTTAGAAATACAAATGTAAAAACTTTTAACAACTTTTATCCTTATTTATAGCTATAAGTTTGTTAAGTTTTGAAGTTTTTGTTTTTAAATAGAAATTTTTGTTTGTCTGATTCGTGACTGATTTGATTTTTGTTAATTTATGTTTGTTTTAATGCTATGGTCAGAAGCGATCAGTTCATTGCTCGAATGCGATCGCAATCAATTTCGATGTGGCGACGGCTCCTGCATTGACAGTCGTTTGCATTGTGACCAAAAATATGATTGTCCCGATAGTTCAGATGAAACTGATTGCATCGCTGGTATTTTATGATTTTTATTATTTTGCTTTAAGTTTTTAAATGCAAAATTATATTATTAATCGCTTGTAATCTAAAATATAATTTACTAACACTAACGAAGCTTAACATTTCCAGTTAAGTTGACTCTTCATTATATTTTTATACTCAACTCTAAATCTTATACCGCGTTATGTACTGTAAATGCGTTTTGAAAATGATATCTATTTAAATTGATTGTATTTGTTAGCCATACCGACACTGGATGTGAAAATCATAGCGAGCAAAGAAGCGATTTATTTGGGCGATCAGTTAACGCTTCAATGCCAGGTGTCTGGCGATCCGTCGGCTCGCGTCGAATGGACACGTCTCGGTCAGTCGGGACCGTTTCCCGACAATGTTCTCGTTCGCGGCACTATTCTAGTTGTGAATAGTGTCAAATCAGAGAACGGCGGCGTTTATCGGTACGAAATATAAGTTGCATTTTAGATTAATTATGTACACAATTAAAATATTACTAATTTTTGGAAATCTTAGTTGTGCTGTCGATACTTACGCGGGATCTTATAATAGCGATTATGTGCTCGCCATTCAAGGTATAATTATTTTTTTAAAATTCATATAAATTGGTGTTTTTATTAATACTGATCATTATTTTTATGCCCACTTTACGGCTCAAATGAGTAAGACTTTTGTTTTGGCAAATAAGAAATATAGAAATTTAGTTAAAATCTAAGTCAAGTTAGTAAACAAATATTTATCTCAAACTAGTGGTTCCAACGTATAATCCCGAAGCAGTGGAGACAAGAAGCGCACCGTTGGGCTCAAACGTCCAAATGGACTGTCAGACCACGTTAGAGCCGCCGATCGCGTACACGTGGTCGAAACAGAGCGAATCGCTTCCCGCCGACGCCAAAGTCGACGACGACGGTGTGATCGAAATCGAGAACGTGCGCGGACAGGACGCCGGCACTTACATCTGTACCGCCAAAAACGATTTGGTGACCATCGAAATACCGACCATATTAGTGGTGACCGGAGTGGTGCCCTATTTCGGTCAGACGCCGATCTCCTACATGACTATGCCTACACTGCCCGACGCCTATCTGGCGTTCGACATCGAACTCTCGTTTCGACCCGAAACGCCAAACGGCCTCATACTCTATAACGGACAGATTCAGCATTCGGGCGATTTCGTATCGTTGGGTCTGCGCGACGGTCACGTCGAGTTCCGCTACGAACTCGGCTCCGGTGTTGTGCTCATGCGAAGCGAAAAGCCGGTCGACATGAAGAAGTGGCACACTCTTCGGCTGAGCCGCAATCAAAAGGAGGGCTCTCTGCAGGTGGACGGCCAGAGCGAGATAATCGGTCAGTCGAAAGGCAAGTTTCAAGGCCTCGATCTGCTCGAACCGCTCTTCATCGGCGCCGTTCCCGACTTTAGCCTCATCTCGAAGCAAAACGGCTTCGATCGCGGATTCGTGGGCTGTATTAGTCTGTTCAAAGTGGGAAACGTGGTGCACGAGCTCGCGAAGGACGCCGAGTCGCAGGGCGTGACCAGTTGCGAGACGTGCGCCGCCAATCCGTGCGCGCACGGAGGCGCCTGTCAGGAGGCGGCGCTCAGTCCGTTCGGCTATAAGTGCATCTGTGCCGCCGGCTTCTCAGGACAGGACTGCGAGCGAATTGGCGACGCCTGCTATCAGGGAGTGTGCGCTACGGGTCGGTGTGTGAATAAGGTCGGCGGCGGGTTTGACTGTTACTGTCCGTTCGGAAAGGGAGGCCTGCGCTGCGAAAAGGACATCGTTATCATAGAGCCGGCGCTCTCCGACGGCGCTTACGTCGCTTATCCGACGCCGAGGAACACACTGAGTAGAATGAATCTCAACATGAAAGTCAAGCCGAAAAGTCTGGACGACGGCCTTCTTATGTACAGCGCCCAGAGTTACGACGGTCTCGGAGATTTTACCTCGATTTCGATCAGGAATAGATCGATCGAGTTTCGATTCGACACCGGTTCGGGACCGGCTATTCTCAGAAGCCCGGAGAAACTTCAGGCCGACCAGTGGATCAATATTGCCGCCGATCGCGACGTCAGACACGGAACGCTTGTTGTCGGCAACAGTCCGGCCGTTACCGGAGAATCTCCCGGCAATACTCGCGGTCTTAATCTGAAACTACCGCTCTATATCGGTGGTTACGACAGACAACAAGTAACCATATCTCCGATGGCCGATATCACTCACGGCTTTGATGGTTGCGTCGGTCACGTAAGTCACAGAATTATTAATGTTTAAGTTGTTTTTAGCAATTTGTTTGTTTAGATTGAGGTAAACAGTGTTGAGATCGATTTAGTCAATTCGGTGATCGACGCGGCAAACGTGGAGGACTGCGGCTCTGCCTCTCCCTGTCAACGGTCTCCGTGTCAGAACGGCGGCGCGTGTAAGGAAATCGATTTGACTGACTTCCAGTGCGTCTGTCCCGACAATTATGGCGGTATGTATTCCAGTTGGTGGCGGTCTATTCGAGTTAAAAATAACTTACTTGACATCCATTTTTCAGGAACTCTTTGCGAAAAAGTTAATGGCGTTTGCGAGAAAGACAAGCCGTGTAAGAATGGCGCCGTTTGCGAGAATGTGGACACATCGGCGTACAAGTGTCACTGCATTCTCGGCTTTAAGGGCCAACTGTGCGCCGAACGCGAAGAGTTCGCGAACCCCGAGGCCGTCAAACTGACCGGCGATTCGTTCATCACGTTTAGCGGCGATTATCTGCCACACCTGTCCAGTCTGGCCGACGAGGTGATCAAGTTTACAATGGTTACCGAGGAGGACGACGGCATGATCTTCTATCAGGGACAGGGAGCGGACACGAACGGCGAGGGCAAAGATTTTCTGGCGGTGGCGATGGTTGACGGACGGGTGGAATTCAGTTTCGAACTGGGAAGCGGTACTGCCGTAATCAAGTCCACCGTCAAAGTCAACGACGGCCAGAGTCATAGCGTGGTAATCAAGCGAAAGGGCAAAGAGGGTCGACTCGAAATCGATGGCAGTTATCAGAGTTTTGGCGAATCGCCGGGAACTCTGCAGATGCTGAACACCAGCGGCGATATCTATGTGGGCGGTCTTCCCAACTACGCTCTCATGACCGGCGACCGCTACAGACACGGCTTTGTCGGCTGCATATCCGACTTAGAGATCGGCAACTCTGGCCCCATCAATATGGCCACCACTGCCAAAGCGGCCCGAAATGTGCGATCTTGTGATGACGAGTACGTTGTTTTTGATGCTTTATATTTGAATTGATTTCTCACATTTGCATTATTTCGAAATTTTGTTTTGCAGATTGATATCAAGCGGAGCCATATCTTAAATACAAGACAAACGTTGTTCACAGAATTAATTTAATGTATAAAATTTTAGGTTTAATTTTGCTGATTATATATAATTGTGATTTAGTTCAAACAGTTTTTGTTTTTTCGTAAACTAAGTCAAAAAAAAAAAAAAAAAGAAATGAGAAAAGAAAATCTCAAAATCAGAGCGTAATATCATCTTTGAATTTGTGTTCAATTATATTTTCTTTTTATGAAATATGTTTTTACAATTTATAAATATTGTGCCTACAATTGCCATAACACAGTGAATGACTGACTATATCTTTAACTGCCAAATGTATTAGTTTTTAAACAATTTTTATTATTGCTCTTCTGTTAAAGTTAGAAATTAATTTAATGTGAAAATTGATGCATACGTTGTATTGCTTCACTCGACTAGCATTTAATAAATAATTCAAATTAAATCAAATTTTGTGCCGCTTTTTTTCAAATATCATTTTTAATTTCTCAAAAAAGAGTATCAATAAAATACCTTAAATGTTATTCTCGCTCCGATCAAATGTTATTCTAATTTTACACTCGAAACTAAAAATATAACTATTATTTTAAACAAATTTATATATAATTCATATTCAATAATGATTTATATTTAATTAAATAAATGTATACCGAATACCGCTAATGCTTACAGTTTTAGTAACTTTTGCCTCGACGGGCAAATGTAAACAATTTAACATTTAAATACGAATAAAAGTAAAAGTATTTAAGTATTTAAAAGTAAATGTATGATACGAATAAGGTTTCGTATAAGGTTTACCATGTTTAACATGTGAATGATCAATGTTAACACTGGCAGAACTTTCCGTTTAGCATCGATAATATTTATAAACCCTTTTATCTATCTGTGTTTTATTTATTTATTCCTGATTTTTATACTGTCCTTACTTGAAATTTGTAATAACATTAAAATGGAAAATTTTATTTTTCAATATTTTGAAATGATTGATGTCTATTGAATTACACAAAATGAGTTCAAAATTCATTTCAAATCAATTAATAATGAATCCTTTTATAATTTCTTTATATAAATTTATTAATAGCATGAATTTTCAAATAAACATTTCCGTTGTGAAATATTTAGTAGATTTTATCAAAATAAATGTTAACTTATATTAATAATATAAGTACCATTAAAAAAAAACAGAAAATGATAATTTTAAAATCAAAAACTTACTTAAAAAATTTGTTATTTGTCGCAAATGTCGTGATGTGAGAGTGATATGCAATCTCTTAATATTGTCGTGAGTGTCGTGAGTCATGAATTTTGAAACAAATATCAAATTTTTTACAAATAAAAAAATTGCAAACCTTATATGAGTTACATTATAAGAATTCACGAAATGTTAAATAAACTTTTGTTTATTGTTCAAAATTAATATTTATTTCTCAAATCGTCTTAAATGAATACAAGCCAATGATTTCGCCTCACATTTTGCATTACATAACAGTTTTTTGTTTTACAAATTCAATAATTAGCGAATAGTAATAAACGAAAACAAGTGATTTAATCGAAATGTTATATTTGATAACTTAATGTTTAAAATATAGACTCTGAGACTCGGACTCTGCAGTCTGCAGTCCAGAGTCTGGAGTCTCAGAGATTCTCTAAAGTTGGAGTCTAAGTCTGAGTCTCTATAATTCATATTTCTAAGCCCGAGTCTATAAAATAATGTAGAGTCTGAATCCGAGTCCGAGTCTCTAAATTATAATGAAGCAGTCATAGTCTATAAATATTTAAAATAATAGCACATTTTTTGTTTATTTTAAGCTTATTATTAAATTTCAAGTATAAAAGCATAACAAATTTTTATATCATTTTTTTAATAATTCAAATTAATTCTTAAAACAGATTATAAAATATTTATTCTCAATGCAATTTAATTCTCTAAGAGACTCCGAGACTCTATATTTTGAGAGTACGAGTCTGAGTCTTAATTAAATCTTAAAGTCTGGAGTCCGAGTCTGAGACTTATGAAGTCTAGAGTCTAAGTCTGAGACTCCAGACTCCGAGTCTGAGTCTCTATCTTTAAACACTATGATAAAATCTCTTGTAAAATCACTATGTAATTATAAAAATATTTCACACATAAATAGAATGGTTATTTTTTAAAAATAATGTTCATTTGAAAAATATTTGATATTTTTAGAATATATTATTTTAAGGTATGTTTTTTTATTTATTTCAGGTTTCAAATTATAAATTATAAATTATTTATTTTAATATGGATCCATATTAAAGATTCTTATTTTTTTAAAGTAAAAAATGGTATTAATAATATTAATCAAAACTTTATTTTTAAACTGATCAACAACTAAGTTAAACTGATTAGTTAGACATAAGTTAGACATAAGCGAGTTATGAACATCAATAACAAACTATGTTTGATTTTAAAAAAATAATATTTAACATGTGATAAGTCATAATATGGTATGTATCTTAGAATTAGTTATGTTTACAAGACATGTTGACTACTGTTAAATATTAACTTAATTACTATAATATTTTTTATTTCACAGCCGAAAATCTTTGTATATTAAATTATGTTATATTATATTATGCTTGAAAAAGTCTGACTTAATTATTTAACATTTTTGTATTAAATATTTTGGCATTTAAATAAAAATTTATTGAAAAATATTTCAAATTTAGACTCATTAAGTATGAAATTGTTGTTAATACAATTTACTTAACAATTTACTTACAATTTCAGTTTTTTAACAGTTTTCTCAAGTTTTTAAATTTTATTTTAGTTTAGCTGTAAAATTAATTGTTAAATTTAATATCAAACATCAAATATAAATTAAAATAAATTATTTACATTTAAGTTAAGAAAGTTTTTCTGAAACCAAACAATTTAGCTTTAAAACAAAGTTACGCCACTTTCAAAATCTTACGCCACAGGAGAGCCAGATGTTTATTTGCTATTACTTCGAAAAGGCGGAGTTTTTACTATTTTGTCACAGTTATGAGAGAAAAAAAGTTTGCATAAAATATTTGATCATTTAAATGTTTGGTCGAATCAATGACTGGTGAAGATGTTACCAAATTTTGTTCAGTTACCGACTCTCGCCTCACTCAGACGGCAGACTCAGCCGATCATGATTTAACCATTGTTTAACTGTTGACTATAGCAACAAAAAAAAATAGTAGTGTTCAGCACTCAATCTATTCATTAATTGCCATCTGTCTGGCCATTAAGCGATGGGAGTGATGCTGAAAACCCGGTAAAGTATATTTTGATTGTTGTGTTCACCTTAATATTTATGACTATATAGATTATTCGTGTGTCTCTCCGGAGATAATTTATGAGCATTAATAAGGCTAACCAGTAATTTCATTTATCTCCATAATTATAACTTTCACTCAAACCTTATCATTTCGTAAAACATTTATCTAACTATAGAAATCGTTTTTTATTGTCAAACTTTTTCTTTTGATATATGCAATTATTACCTTACCTTTTCTAACCATATCAAGTCAATTATAATATAGTTTTGTTTGATACGAAAAGCAAATAACACTATTTAGTATGATTTAGTTCATCAATTGATTAGCGAAACCGATTCGCCACACACTCATTATTATGCAAATACTTGAATGCGAGTAATTTAAACCCATAAATGCCAGCTCTCTGTCACCACACGTCAAATCTGTGGGAACGAAAAAAAAGTGCTAATATTGAGGCATAAACTTGTTGTTTATATAAAAGGTTGAGCTGTGGTTAATATTATTTGCAAATGACTTTTAAATGGGCGTCAAAACGTGTCAGTATTGTGAGTGGCGTTTCGAGTGAAATATTACCATTTGTTTTCATTAGACTCTAATCGAGAATTAAATTTCGTCACAAAAAAATTCTTCAGAAAAAGCCAGAATAAAAAAAGCAAATATTTTTCCGCATTAAATACGAGTTAATAACATAGTGTATCAAATGTCATAATCAGTAGAAACAGTAGAAATGAAAATATCAAAAAAGTTATGTTATCGCCATATAAAACATTTTTATTTATGGGTAAATGTTAGCGAATAAATTAATAATTAGTCATTTTGATCAAAACTAGTCAAACTTTTTTTTGTGGCAAAACACAAAAATGACTCTCACTCTCGAGCTAAAGCATTAAATAACGATTAACAATGATTTTATCAGTGTTTCGCGGCGAATGCCATACTAAAAGTTTTGACAAGAATTTGCGTCCCAAAGATCAGATCAGCAACAGTTGTCACATTTGGAGATAGTTTACGCTTTTATTAGGCAACAATTTGAAATTCACAACTTGTAACGAACTGCATTCAAGTTTATCAATAATAACAAACTTAACATTAGTTACATTTTTTGATGTCACACTGCGTTTATGTGCTGTACGGCGATAGCGATAGTGACATTTAAGATTAAAACTACGTCAATATAGATATGATTGTGATAAAAGGTGTAAATTTACAATTATTGTCTCTAACATTAGTGCGATCAGTTGATGATTATTATTGTTATTTTTTATGCTAATTATAAAATATTTGGAAAATATTTCAAAACATTTCGAATATTTGAATGAAATACGAGCAAAAAATCGTGAACGCAAATGCTTTGGATTGAGTGTAGGCAACGATTTAAACAACATTTTGCTTATTATGGATATTAAGCGTATCGCGAGGAAATTTTTTAGATACCTTATATTAAGGTTTGCAAAATAAAGTTGATAACATAGAGAAAGTATAGCTACCATTCATGAGCGACAAATCATAGCGTTCATTACAGTCTGTATGAGTACAGAATTTTTATTTCTAAGCCTTGAATGTTTGTAAATATTTTTTACGAAATATTTGCATATATATTTTTTCATTGTATATAATATTGATAGTATAATATTTTTATAATATTTTGTCATTCGTAAAGCGTAAAATAACTCATGTCTATAATTAAACTGTTTAACTCAAACACATAGCGCAGACACCTATGCTATTACTAACGAAATAAATAATGTTAAGACCATATTTAGACCACACTCTTAACAAAGTTAATAATTCACAAGTTATACAATGTATAAATTTTTTTCTAACAAAATAATCTTTATTTCATAGGTTTATATTGTTATTTATTACAATTGCCTTCATAACAATCCGGAGGTCGACTGCAGCCGATTCAACCACTAAAAGTGCTAAATTATATAAAAGCGTCAATAATATTTCAAATTTAACGCCATTACGCGCTTCGGAGGTAATTAACCATAAACTTTACTTTCAATTATATTGTAGGAAAATGGTATTAGTTTTTTGAAATTATATTATTATTGCAATACACGTTTGATTGCATTAATCCTAAAATATGGATTTAACCGTTAAAACTTGAATATATTCAAAACATATATTAAGATTTGCGCACTTAAATGTTTAAGTCAGAAATGTTAAACATTTTTGGCTAAAACAAACTAATCTCAATTAAGTTTAAGATTTTAAAAAGGCGTTTTTTTCATTACTGTATGCTGAGCTGCGAGAGGAATGTGTAAGAATTGAGACGAGTCTGTATGGGAATCGCGAAACGCATTCATTTAAAAAACTAACAGTGATTTCGCGTTAAATCACTAATTTGTTACGCATTAAAGTTAATAAAACCGTGCATTTATGATGATTAGCAAAAAAAAAATATAGCTGTCGACTCAAACAGCAACGATCTCTTAAATCAAATAGCGTTCAGTTTCGAGTAATCATCTTTTTTGTTGAAGCTGACAGACAAACATAATCAAATATACGAGTTTGGAAAAAACTTTTCTAAAGCTTAACAAATATCTCTCAAACGGTTAATAATTTATTCCTCGCCGCGTCTCACACGCAACGGGTCTCAAATAATATTAGCGACTGACTAACCACTAAAAATTTATAATAAATGAATAAACTCTGTCTAATGTCTGCCAAATAACCGAATGTTTATTTCGCGCACTAATTCTCCAATTTATTCGCCGCTAAACTTGTCAGAACAAGGAGACTGCCTTTCCTAACGCGATGATCAGCAATAAAAAAACACACCAAATGCTTATTTGTTAGTAAAGTGTTGCGAATGAGGTACGAACTCAAGCGGCTCTAAATCAACTATATTTTCCATATAAATTATTAACCATTATTTATAGATCATAATTATTTATCTATCAAATTAATAATTGATAATAACATGCAAAAAAATTCAGGAATCCATCGGTAATGTCGGATGGAGTCAGTGGTCTGATTGGTCGGACTGTTCGAGGAGTTGCGGCGCAGGCATTCAGGAGAGGAAGCGGACCTGCGTTTACCACAATAAGTAAATGTTGGGCACATTGCGTGCGCTCTTTAGCTTTATTTTATTATTAACAATACGCCAGATTATTTTCTGCTTTCAATTAGAGAATCAAGATTTATAACTTTTTATTTCATACAATACGCAATAATTTACGATTGTTTAAATTAATTTCGCGCTAAAAAATTGTTTTTGTAATTTATTGCGTTTTTTTTTGCTCAGCGAGTTAGAAATGACAAACAAGAACCGAGTAATTAAGCACCGAATTCGTGAGGCACCTCATCGGCGCCATAAGTGCCAATTAAATAGCGAAGAACTCAATTTTCGCGTTTGCCAGCGAGAGGTTTGACATTTTTATAGCACAGATTAAATCAAAATACGAGATAATAAACACGAAAACTGTTGCGATCGGTAGCCGTGCGCTGAAGAGAGCGATTGGCAGCGCTCGCACTGTTCGCGATATAACAGCCAGTCATTCAACGACCAGCTCTACGACTGGCACGCGTTCGCCGACGACCACACGCTGTACAGCGCCTGCAAACTGATTTGTCGGCCAAAAGTGGGCGATCGCTATCTGGACATATCGATTGCGGCGGTGGTCGATAACGGGATGCCGTGCGGTGAAGGTCAGAGTCGAGTGTGTTTGGGAGGAACGTGTGAGGTAATCATCAGCTCTTTTTCTTTCGCCTCTCAAATGCGTGCTTACATTCAGCATTTTATCAGTTGAAATATAAAACTTTTCATATTTTTCTGAACGCCGATTGGGGCCGAAAAGGTTATTGACTCGCTTCTTGCCTAATGTCTGTATGCGTGTATATCTCGCGCACTTCTTCATTGCCTCAATAGTTTTGACATGTGCTGATTAATTTGCTCAATACGTTTGTTATTTAGCTTAATATATTAAGTGAGGCTAATTTTGATTGACATTCAAGACGTTTATGTTTTCTGATATTTAAGACGAGATAGAGTTTTATTTATAGGGATTAGAATTTTATTTTTCTTTTTCATCTTTATTTTTGATATTTTGATTGCCGACAATAAACTTTAAACTTTAAAAGAAAAGTAAATAATAAATTAAGTGTTGTCAGAAGTAGTTCACCAATATTTTGGTTAAAAAAAACAAATTGTAAAGTATATTAATATAAATGTAATGATTGCCTAAGAAAAACAAAATAGAAAAATTCAGTTGATTTGACTGGCATTTGGTTTCCTCTCTCCTTCTTTCATACTTTATCTTAAATGATTTAAATTACCAAAAAGTCCTTTTTATATCGCTTCACAAGATTGTCATAAATAAGATGAAAGTTAGCGCTTAATCTTATATTTAAAGTTGAAGAACACATACATAAAGAAATAAACTCTTTATATATTAATTAAAGTTAATTAAAGTTTTGGTTAATTGGTAGCAATAATTGGTTTCGAAGGCAAACTTAAGTTATAATTAAATAAACTTTTATAATAATTCAGCTAATTTGACAAATAAAAACAAAACCATCTCAAGTATTTGAATTAATGCATTTGAATAATAAATATCCATAAAAGCGTTAATAAATCTAATCTCCTGTAATTAATTAAATAATTAAATAAACGGAATTTATCATTGAATGATTTATGAAACAACTTAAATGCTCACAATTTTATGCATACAAATACAATAAATTCTTAATACAGTTGCAAAAAGAAATAAATATATTTAGGAGCGATCGCTAGCGAGCGGGAGAAAGACATGAAAGGCCAGGACCGGCCCGAATGGCCAGACCTGTAAAATAATTTCGCGAATATTCGAGAAAAAAACGCATTCAACGCAACCCAATAATGCTGTCAATTTAATTTTCATTAGGAAGAAAAAGTTTTTTATGACTGTTTTATGATTTGTTTAACAGCTTATATTTTTACCATTTCTCAAACACACAGTCGGTCGGTTGCGATGGGATAATCTCCTCCGGATTACGTTACGACTCGTGCGGCGTCTGCGGCGGCGATAATAAAACGTGTGAGACTATAAGCGGGCACTTCTCACGGCGCGCACTCAAAAGAGGATGGAATTTGATTAGCCGTCTGCCGCTCGGCTCCTATAATATTAGCGTTTCGCAGGAGAACGTTACCGAAAATAAACTCGGTATTAGTCTGACACACATTTATGGCTTGTTTGACTTCTTTAGTCCTAAAACTAAATCATTAAACATTTTTTCATCAACAAAAAACCACAGCCTTATCATTAAATTTTTATTACTCTTATTATTATATTAATCTATAGATATTAAAAATGTAATTTACTTTTCTCTTTCTCTATCGTTCATCGCTCATCCCTTAAACAGGTTTAAGAGACTCGAACGGAAGGTTCATAATCGACGGCCGAAAGAGCTCGAATGGCTTACATCGCGGGGCGTCGACGCTATTTAATTATCACTCCAGCTTTTTATACGGCGATAAAATCACGTCAATCGAGAAGAGCACCGATCAAGAGTTGTTTTTGCTCGTATGTCTAAAGCAAACCTTATTTCTATATTTCGCAAATTCAATAAACAAAAACTAATCACTGAATCGTTTAGCTTTACAGTTATCAGCCAAATGTGGGCGTGACGTACAGATATCTGGTTCGAGTATCAGATCCGTGGAGCGAACAGACCACTCAATTCACTACCGTTCGCTACAATAGAAAATATAATAATACCACTATTTTCGACGACAAAGCGATTAAATACCGAAAAGCCGAGAACCGAGATCTGCAGCTCAGCGATGAGCAAAACATGGCCGACCAAATCAAAAAGCAAGACTTTCAATGGCAGGCCAGCGATTGGAATCAGTGCAGTGTCACGTGCGGTACCGGCTTTCGCACGCGTAACGTTAACTGCGTGCTCGTCGATCCGGCGTCCGATACGAAACAGCCGGCGCTTGATATACACTGTCCGCAACCGATGCCTATCACTGTCCAGAACTGCCAAATAACCGAAAACTGCGACCTTAAGCACAAGTGGCGCGTCATTTCAGACTGGACTCCGGTATTTATTTGACAATTAATTAAGTTGTAATTCTATTAACTTATTAAATTGTAAATAGTGTTCGGTTACATGCGATAAAGGGGTTCGGAAGCGCACTGTTTGCTGCTTTCAGGTGACGACGTTTGGTGACGACGTTCAGGTGCCGGACCGCCACTGCGACCCCAAAGAGAGGCCGCCCTGCGAAGAGCAGTGCAATGCCGGCCCATGTCCTACGTGGCAATGGCTTGTGTCGCCGTGGAGTAATCGGGTTTGTAGTAGTATATGAGGCACACATCGCAACTGATATTCATTTTTGTTTTTTGTTTCGACACCGAAGTGCTCAAACGAATGCGGTTATGGAATAGAGAGGCGAACTGTTATCTGTTACGGCGGCGGTCAGTGTGATCCGTCCACTAAGCCGATCGGGGAGCGCAAGTGCTGCAGCTCTCGGGGCTGCTCTCAAGCCAAATGGTTTTACACAGACTGGTCTAAAGTAATGCTAATTATTATGATTTCATTTTTGAAACAAAAAATTTGTGTTTGCATTGTAGTGCTCATCCAATTGCGGAAATGGTGTCGAGAGAAGGGATTTGGTGTGCATGCGATTAATTAAGGCGAGATGGCATTTGGTCAGCGATGACGAGTGCAAGAATTTGACGCGACCCGAAACGGAGCGCTCGTGCGTCGGCCAGCTCTGCGTCGCCGAGTGGTTCGTGTCCGAGTGGGCGACAGTAAGTCGAGACCCGCTCTCAAATGTCAACTCTCGTTAATTCGTACCGCAATCAGGAATGCGTGAACGATCTCCAGACCCGAACCGTATTGTGTTTGGATTCGCGCCAGCAGTTGACCGAAACGTGCGCGCGACACGACTCGCCGGCCAGCAGTCGCTCGTGCGAAGTGTGCGCCGACGGCTGGCACGGCAGTCACACGTACAGCGGCCGCACAGCGGGCGCCGATAACAACGGCCGCGACAACAACCTATCGCTGATGGACTCGAGCACTGCATCGCACACCGCATCGCCCGCGCAGAGCACGTGTCGCGATCAGCTGCCGAACTGCTATTTGGCGCCCGACGCCAAGCTATGCACGTACGAGTATTACCGCAAAATATGCTGCAAGTCGTGCGCCGATAAGGCGTGAAACGCTCTTCTCATCGCGACTCTCATCGCTTTACACATTAAAAAACATATATTTCGTAATCACAATAATCGCGCACACAATTTGCACACACTTTAGGCCGCAATCACTGCCACAACAGTCGACGAGGAAACCCGTGTCTCGCGTCACTATTACGTATCACGTACGTCATAGACGTACGCCTATTTGCGTGTTCTGTCAAATGATGTCTGTTTTGTATTTATATCGCAAACAATAACAATAATAAAATCTCAGTTCATTTCCGTTCAAAACATAGTCGCGATCGAGCGAAGGGGGGAATGCTTTGCGAGACGTAATTACTGTTTAGGCCTAATACGGGCGGAGCGACGATATGGTGTGATAGAGAGAGTCGCTTATTGTGAGTCGATTTGTAATAAATATACGTAACACTCGAGCGAAACCATAGTTGACAGCGCTTTGCGATACAGACTAATACTACTGTACTTGTGCTCCAAAACAATATCAAATCTCCATTTCAGTCGGAAAAGTGCTCGCAATCGCAATCATGTCCTCCGTGTCGCCGTCCAAATGGGACCAAATGAACCTGTCGTTCGCGGGCTGCGGTTTCCTCGGCCTCTATCACGTGGGCGTCGCCTCCTGTTTCCGCAATTACGCGCCCGACTATTTCACGCACAAAATCTCGGGCGCCTCCGCGGGCGCGCTCGCGGCGATGGCGCTCGTCTGTCACCTCCCGCTCGGTATGTGCGCCACATTCGCGCCACATTTGTTTGGTCTCGTCTGCGGTCTTGTGCTGAACGCGAGCCAATCGATTGTCGACATTGAAACTGGTATTCGAGTGTCTAATCTGTTTGTTTGAATTGTCATAACAGGCCAGAGTACGACCGAATTACTTCATGTGGCGATTAAGGCGCGCGCGCGAGCGTTGGGACCGTTTCACCCGAGTTTCGACGTCAACAAAATCATTTTCGACGGTCTCATGAAGACGTTGCCGGACGACTGTCACAAGCGGGCCACCGGTCGGCTCAACATCAGCGTCACGCGAGTCAGTGACGGCAAGAACGTGCTCATCAATCAGTTCGACTCGAAAGAGGATCTTATTAAGGTATGCAACACTCAAACGACACTCAAACGTGTCTTAAACGTGTTTTTCCTTTGTTAGTTTCATTTATTCATTTATTTGTTGCCTGATTATATTTTTTTTTGTGCCACAATTATATCGAGTATACAGTATTACAAAAGTGGAAATCAATGATAAATACGGTATTATTTCGTTTAGCATCTAAACATTTAAGTCGAAAATAAATAGGAGATAAACCAAAAAATAGTTAGCTAACAGTTTTTCATTTCTAGCGATTCGCAATCTGAACAATTGGCAAACATCTAATCAGCGGCAAAATTATCAATAATATCACTCAAAATAGATATGATTGTGTGGCGAAAAACAAAAATGTTGTGCCAAACAATCCATTATTGGGGTTCAGTTGAGCGAAAAACTAAATACTTATTTATTGTCCTCTCTCTCTCTCTCTCTCTCTCTCTCTCTCTCTCTCTCTCTCTCTCTCGTGCTGTTTACGTAAAATTATTTTTCAAGTGTACAATCAGAGCCTGTTATGTAATCGGGTATCAAATTTTGTTTTTTTATATACACACTCTTTTTTTGAATATTGCGTAACAGTTGTGTTCAAAATTTTAAAGACATTTTAAAAGCCAGCGATTATTATTCTAAAGTGAGAGTGCGTTAAATATTACGTCATATCTGATGATTTTTCCTGCAAACTCGTGGTGGAAATTATCTTTCTTTGTCTCAGTCTTGATACAAATTTTGTCAGACCAGTCAAATTCCTTAAAATTTAAAACCAGATCACTCCACATGCATATCGATATCGCTCCACACACTCATATCGCGCTACTATTGCCAAATTCAACTTTCATTATTGAATGAAGCAATTAAAAGATAGTGAAAGTGAATTCTGTTTCAAAATAACAGTATGGAAGATAAAAGCAAAAAATATTTAGTTCACACACTTTACATTCAAGGCTGTTGTCATCAGATGAAAGTGTTTTTAAATGTCGTTTCCTAGTTATTTGTTTGATTGTAACATCAGCTTTATTTTTTCTGTAAACACAATATTTTTATTTTTAAAAAAAATCAAATTGATATTTATTTATCGTGAGAATTTTGAAGTAAATATTCCATTGGGGGGTATTTTATTTATTTTTAAACATTTGCATATTAATGCATATTAAATCTGGCGTCACATATATATGCAAACTTGAAAATAAATCATAACCAAATAAACAACTAAATTACCATTTCTTGATAAACATTTTCGCAATTGAATAAATTTATTTATAAAAATGAACACAATAATAAAACATTGATGCACTTTATTTTAGGCAATACAATGCTCATGTTTCATACCGTTCTGGTCTGGTATAGTGCCGCCCAAATTTCACGGCGTAGCCTACATGGACGGCGGCTTCAGCGACAACCTTCCCATTCTCGACAAACACACTATCACAGTCTCGCCATTCTCGGGCGAATCCGATATCTGTCCGATGGACGACACCTGCAATCTGCTGCAGATGAATCTGGTGAACACTTCGATATCACTGTCGGCCTCAAATCTGTACAGAATTACCAGAATTTTATTTCCCGCTCATCCGGAAGTGCTGAGCAAAATGTGTCAGCAAGGGTTTGACGACGCGCTCAGATATCTCCAAAGAAATAGTGAGTTCTATTACAAGTTTATTGAGTATATATTTTTAATTAAAACAATTTACTTCTTTATTAAAGATAAAATAGCCTGCACTCGATGTTTGGCCATTAAGTCGAGTTTCACACTCGGCGAAGCCGATGACATTGAAGCCGATGGTAACGGTTCCGATTCGGGATGCGATCAGTCATACATCGACGACGACCATCAGACAGACAATTGTCTTGATTGCAAGTATCGACGACAGGTCGCTGTCCTCGATTCACTTCCGGATACGGTAGTACAAGGTATGCAAACCGTTCCACTCATACAGAGTCTGTATTATTAGAACATTAATTATTGTTAAATTAAATTGAATAGCCATCCAAGAAGCGTGCGATCAGGTCAATAAGGGTGTCATCAATTGGCTGTTCCGTCATCGGCCGATGAAGCTATTATCCATAATGACCATACCGTATCTGTTGCCGATCGACATCACAATAGTGTTGTTCTGCAAAATCTGGCAACAGGTGCCGTCCATCAAGAAGGAGCTGAAGAATTCTCTCTACAACTTACTTAATTTCCTGCGATCGTTAGTCACGAAAATGGAATCAAAGCGGAGCCAATATTCAGCCAAATTTAGCTGTCAGTTGGCGGTCACAGAGATTGACTACTCTCAGGAGAGCACTCCACAAGTCTACTCGAACTCGACGCCATCGTCACGCAAAGTGTCCGCTATTAAAGTGCCAAAACGGAAGGTGACGTATTCGAGTGGATGTAAGGTCGAGAAGGCGCACAGTTTTGCCGGTCGACGAAACGTGGCCTTCGACGAAGTCAAACCGAAACGACAGGCGTCTGTGCCGATGCGGCCCGGAATGCAGCGCAAGTCGTACGCCGGCAGCGAATTCAGTCTAAACGCCAGAAGCGAATACCAAACGAGTGGTGTTGATCGGCGGCGATCGATGATCGAAATGACTGGCGTCAAACAGCCCGAACGGGTCATATCGAAATTGAATTTCGGCTTCACGGTCGACCTGAAAAACAAGTCCAAGTCGACTGAGCTGGAGTTCGTGCCGGAACTGTCCGACAGCGACCCGACCGGCAGCGAGCACGTGATCGACGCGCTCAAGAATTTCGAGGACATCGATCAGGCGAACGTGATCGAGATGGCGAACAAGGCGCTCGACTGGGAGCGCGAGTGTCTCGGCAAGTATCACCAGCTCGGCCAACCCGACACCGACGTGGACGCCATGATCGAGATGACCAAAAAGCAGGACGCGCTCATGGCTTTCTACTATATGGACGAGAATAACCGCGTTAAGGTCACCGAAATATTTAACGTGTCAGAGCCGTCATCGCCGAGTCATACAACGGCGCCCAATATTGAGAATAATAATCCGATTCTCGGCGCTGACGACGAGGACGGTCTTCCCGAGCCATCGCTGAAGCCGTCGAAGAGTTCGGTGTCGGCACCTATCCTTCCACCGATGGCGTCCATCTCGACATCCAAAAGACAGCGCAAGAAGTCTTTCGTACTTATTGACTAAAACCAATTTTGCAAACTTTATAACTGAGTCTAAGTCCGTAACTTTTCGTCGAAATACCAAAAAAATACACCGCTAATAGTTTCGTCTAATTGAGTGAATGCAAGTTTCTGTGATGCTATTCTCTTTCTCTTTTATTTTGTTGTCTCTTTGTTATCGTTATGAATCGACTCTCTCTGACTCTTCACTCTCACACTCACCTCTATTTCTCGTATTATTTTTGATAACTGCGACGCATTGAACATACTATTGTCAATTAACAATTATGTAATCATTATAAATATATATAAATATAAACTACTGTAATGTTTATTTAAATGTTATTCTATTATATAATCAGTATCTCATTATATTGACGATTATATAAATATATAAGTAGTATTAAAATAACTACTTTGAGACATATGGTTATAAATATGTTTATTTATAAAAGAAATTATAACTTAAGTTAATTATTATTAAAGTTAATAAAAAATTATTAATATATTTGGAATTGTTTTATTTATTAATTTACATTATTTATAATTCTTTATTAATATTTAATAAATTACAAAAAATTAGAAACATTTTAAAACATAATTAATAATTAATTATACTTTCTTATACAATGCGATCAGTCTATTCAGCGTCACTTACTGAGGGTAATAATTTTATTTGACATTCAAATTTTTATTAATACAAAACAAAAAATTACAAGAAATGTTGAAAATGTTTACCATCAGCATCTAAATATAACTGCCATCGTTTTGTAATATTATTTGGTATATTAATTAAAGTTTTTCAAATCTAATGCTTTATTTATTTTGTTTTTAATATTTAACTTTCATTCATTAATAGTTTTAGAATTTTATTATAGTAAACTCTGATTCTTTAATTTAATAGTAAATTCAATTGAATCGAATGTAATCAGTTATGTTTATAACACAATAACATGAGAACAGATCATATGATTTACAAATTAAAGCATTCAAAATAAGTAAAAACTGGTTCTCAATAGTATGAGTAACAGTAGGTGACGCTTAATAGACTGATCGCTCTGTATTTTTCATAAATTTGTTTAATTAAATCTTATAACTAATAATTAAAACTTATAACAAACTTGTGAATAAGTGCAGTATATCATTATTATTCAATACAATTGTAATAGTAATTTAATTTGAGATATCGTTAGTTTTTCATTATCTCAATAAATTTAACATAAAAAATTTTAAATTTATTTAAAATAATAGAAAGCTAATAATTTAAAAGAATTACTTTTGTAAAATAATTTTCTGTGTATTAATTAAGAAAAGCAATTAAATTTTAGTTCCTCTAGAAGATTTGAAATTAATTCGAAATTGATTTAAAAATTGAATTTAAATAGTTTTTAAGCGATTATAATTTTTAAATGAGAACGAATGTAATTCGTAAATATAAATATTTTTTATTGTTTAAATAAATTTACGTTTATAGTACACATCATTTATATGATTTTTAAATTCAATTTTATTGAAGAATTTAATTAAACGATTAATTAGCATCGATTAAACGCTAATATTTGTTGCTTAACCGACGTAAATATAAACTTTATAATTCCCGTGTGAGTCCCGCACTTGTAGCGAGAATATATTTTATTCTTATACTCAGGATTAAGATCATAAAACATATGCCAAATAAACTCGCTAAAAGTGTTGGCATTATGTTTGGGACTGTCATATTGGGGAAAGTTGTGGACAAAGCATTACTCTCTCCCCTAATAAATCGATTTTATTGAGAAACAACACAAACGAAGAATTTCTAAACCATTCGTATTCTATAATAAGTTTAAATATGGCTTTAATTTTTTCAAGCCTATTGTTATATTCTAATGATTCGTTATTGTATGCCAACTCAAGTGTCTCTTCGTATTCTTTGAGTGGGATTAAGAGTATGATTGAAGTCACTTTTGCGAAACAGTGAAACATTTTCTTCGTTTCGAGCTATGTCTTCAAATATTAATTACTTTAATTAATTATCGTTGTGACTGAAGTTTTTAAATTATTTTGTAATGATTATAAAAATTCTGAAGTTTTAATTCCTTCAAAGTATTGGCTTAGAATATAAACTTAATCATTCATAGAAATTCTAGATTAAGTATCTATAAATTTAATTAGTAATTACAGTAAATGATTAATTGCTTTATTGTCATGACATTGAAAAAATAAATCTGAAAAACAAAATTGATGTTAATTAAAATCACAAGTATAAAAATATTTTTTATACTCAGTAATTATCATGTTTGTCGAGCTAATGGTTGATTAAAACAATTTACATGTAATGCGATTACAGTGAACAAACTTTAAATTGAATTTTTAAAAATTGTTATTCTATATAAAACTAATATTCTGTAAGCATTCTACAGATCAATTTATGGAAATCAAAAATTTTCCATTAAATTCATCACAATTAAAATTTTGAATTAATCGCTTTGTCTAAACAAATAAAATTAGATAAATATAATAAACATGTTTATTTCAGTTCTCACTCTCACTCTCTTTCACTTTCCACAACTCTATTGAATTGCCGATAACAGCACATAACGATATAATCGTGTAGAAGACGCACAATACAATCACCAAACCTGTTGAGATGTTGTAAATTACTTCGAATTTTCCGTCATTTTTTCAAAACTTAAGTTTGAGTAATATTCTCGACGACGCTTAACGTTTCAACACTTAATATTATTCATTTATTATTCATATTATTCATTATTTACTGAAAAATTTAATATTTGTTAATTTTTACTTCAAAATTATAATGACCTTTATATTTTATGAAAGCAAATGCTAGCTTATAGATTTGAGATGTCCGTCCGTCCTCGGCCAAAGGATAGAGACCCCAATAGGGTCACCCCTTATGGGCAAAATTTAATGCCATTTAAATAGTGTCTTAACTTTTGAAAGAAGAGATTAAAGTTAGACATTAGAGATTATGGATGCTATTTTAGACCTTTTAGTTTTGTTTCGTTAAATATAATGTATTATTATTAAATTTTATATGAAAATATTGTTGGGATAAATTAATATAAAGCCAATATGCCATCAAAAAAAAATTAAGCATGAATGAAATGAGCTCTTAAGTAACCCGCGAATTATAAAAATAATATTAAAATTGCTCATTTGTATGATCTTGTTTTTATATATAATAATAATGGAGTAAAATTTCGCAAATGTTATAATTTATTTAACAATTTTTCTTTATGAATAAATGATAAATCAAAGCGTCTGCCGCTTGAAAATTATATAGCATAGTCTAACTTGAAAATCTTACTATGTTTCGAGACCTGCTCAGCAAAACATCGTTTGCGCATATATACTATTGCCGGTAAATTCTTCACTGTATTTAAATAAAATGAGATAATACTGCGCCGAAAACGATGCGATTGCAGATACGATGCTTTGAAAGTTTGAAACAATCATTCAGTCTCTATCAGAATACATCTATCAATAATTTAATCTATATATATATTTATAGATTATCTATTAAACTATTATATAGAATAATAATTTGAATATGATTGAAACAATAAGTGTCGACGAGAATATTATTGAGAAAAATGAAGAGAATTTTGAAGCAATTTATAACATCTCAACAGGTTTGGTGATTGTATTGTGCGTCTTCTACACTATTATATCGTTATGTGCTGTTATCGGCAATTCAATGGTGTTGTGGATTGTTATTCGTGCCCGACATATGCAAACTGTTACCAATTATTTTATTGCAAATCTGGCATTCGCTGACATATTCATAGGTAATTATTTTAGATTTGAAGAGTAAAGCAAGTTTGGTAAAGTGTAATGTAATCTTAATTTTTTTGTGCACATATATTCATGTATTAAACTTAATAAATGTTAAAAATTTAGTTCGTTTTATAAAACTACATAATATAAAATTCGGTAAATTCAATAAATTTAAGAATAGATGTAGAATTTTTTTGTCGAGTACAGCAATTAATAAAGTAATGTAATTTTTAAATTAAATAAAAAGTTATTTAAATAAATATAAATATAATTTTGATTATAGAATCCAATAAATCTTACAATTTTTAATGATTGTTAAGCAAAGAGCAAACATCTTTAAACAAACATTTAGTAGTGGTTCAAATTTATTAAAATATAGAGTGATTTTCTTTAGCTTACGGACTGACAGAGAGGTACTCTCTTTGAGTTTTCTTGGAAATGCTTGTGAGTCTAAATCACATGCTCCTTAATATTAAAGTATTGATATGTTGTGATATCGCTTTATTATAAAATAATTTGTTTTTAATAAAGTGTGTACTTTAAGCTGTTAAGTGTTTGTAATTAAATTTTAAACATAATGAAAATAAGAGTAATTGTTAATCAGTATTTAAAGTATTCAAAGGATAATGCATTAATCTCTAAAAGCACTTTGAAGACACAAATTGATTTTGCTGCTAAATTTAGTGTGATTAAACTAAAGCTAAGAACTTCTTCAAAGAAGAAGACTTTAGTTGTTTTTAAAACATGTTATATCGTTGTATAAAGTGTTTAAGTGAAAATGGTGGACATTTTCAACAGTTAAAATATCAATTTGAGTATCAAAATATTGAAATAAACACTAAATGCTTACAACCTTTTAGGGAATGTTATGAGAGTACCTGTCTGTAAGTGAGTTCGCTAACGAAGAACACCCTATATAAATATTTATGAGAAATTTTTAATTATAAAATAATATGCATAATATAACAGATTAATTTGTTAAATTCTGCTGCAAATTGAAATTATTTTATTATAAAACTTGAAGTCAGGCAGAAACAGACCTCAAATAAGTGTACTTAAGTGGAATATATTCGGTGTACCATTTGGTTTCAAAGGAAACTTTTATCGGCATTGAGATTATATACAGAATAAAATTCTGTAAATATAAGTAAATAACAATTATATTATTTGTGTTTAAGACAAAAGTAAAAATTGATTTTATGTTATAGACATAATATTATACATAATACACATAATAAATATTAATGATAAAAATGTTTATTCTGAGTCTTTATAGTCTTTCATTGGGAATTTTATGCTTTTCAATATATTGATATAAATAAAATTTTTGCAAAACATATCTAATGCGGTATTCTTTGAGATTATATAAAATATTCAAATCTAAAAATAACAAAATTTTTCGCTATTTTGAACTGATTTTAACATTGATTTTTGGTAAACATTAATAGAATACTAGTGTGTTATGTAAGCGCGTTTGTCGGATGTCTCTTTAATAATTGCAATATCGGTATTTTATTAAAATAATTGACTTCTCTAAATACAAAATTTTAGTTGATTTTTGCTAAAGTATTTTTAAAATACAAGAATAACTTTTAATATTATTTTTAGCCACTTTCTAAGACAATACATTACAACCTATTTATTTTATGCTCGCATAACTTATTCAATTTATAGGATTTAGTGATGGAGAAAAATTAAGATGCGTGTAAAATGTCGTGTGAAACATATTAAACTTATCTGTATTTCTTTAGCGGAGGCGTACATAAGAACGGACATCTCTAATCATAAGCTAACTTTAGTTAATATTAGTTAAGACTACTTAATATGATGTTGTTTTGATTGAAATGATTGTGAAAACTTGTAAACATATCAAATCAAGTTGTATTCGGTATTTAATCATTTTAATAGTAAAAAATTACATATTCTTAAGGTTAGTTTTGGTCATTTTCTGTTTTATAAATATTAATCTAACTTTTTTATAAAGTTTTATTAAATTACAGTATACGAGGAATGGTTATTAAAAATTTACAATAAAGATAGAGTTTTAGAAATTGAATTGAAAGATAAATAAACTATTTATAAAAATTGATTTTTTGAAACCAGATTGCATTAATTTGATTTAAATTCAAATGTTTTTAAATATAACATCTTATTACATATTTAATAATTAATATTTTTGTTAGATTAATATTAGCCAAAAATATTAAACAGTAAAAAATTAATGCATTTATGCATTTTGGTGATAAAAATTTACTCAAAGGCATTAAAGTATGCTATATTTTAACTCCAAGTCATAAAGCATAATATGTTACTAAATATACAATGTATTTAATACAAAAATTAACATATTTTGGTTTACAAATAGGCTTACAAGCTGTGCGTTACAGAGTTAAATATTGTTTTACCGATAATAAGATCTAAAGAGCGGGCATTTGTGTTAAATATAATGATAAACTTTGTTTTTTATAGACAAAA